>JAJTVC010002086.1:0-23364 GCA_022433055.1 Begonia peltatifolia | reverse complement strand
CGACGCGCATAACTTTTGCGTCGGATATCGGAATCGAACGATTCCAGCGGCCATACGTCCCTCGAACAGCCTAATCCATCCCACAAGAACAGAACTTAAAACAATTAACCAAAACTAGGCCAAATTAGCTAAAAACCGAACTGCCCCTGCACAAAAATGGTTAAATTTTTGATTTCAAACTTCAATTTACAAACTTCCACACACAACTAGCCCCATCTCGTCCATAACTCTCGGCCAAGCTCACTGCAAAGGCAAGAAGACCGAGCACTAAGCTCGGCCGAAACAGGAAACCGACAGGGCTCACCTTCGGTTTCCTTAAGCTTGCAGCATCACCTTCGCGCTACCCTACCACTTGCGGCCAAATTTCATCAATGCCGAAAGCAGGCCGAGCACTAAGCTCGGCCAAGCCAAAAAAATGGGACGGCAGAACAAGAAAAGAGCTTACCGTTGCGTTACTGTGCACTTGGTCGAATGGAGGGCAATGCACAGCCGAGCACCCAGTCCCGGCAGTCTCCCCAACGCCCACTCGCGTCTGCCGAAGAATCGAAACTCGAGGATTTTCCTCCCCTCTCCCGCGTCTCACTCTCGGCTCTCTCGGGAATTCGAGCTGTTGAAACCGAATGGCTTCGGTTCGTCAGAACAGCAGCACCTGTTCGCAACCCACACCTTGCACCCACGCTCGCCGGCCGTCGATCACAGCTCCGCACACGACCACTCTCCCCTGCACGCTAGCTCTCGGCGCTCTCGGTTGCTCGCAGAAAACCAGCCGAATAGCTTCTTCCCGAAGCCATTCGGGTGGTTTGTATATATATATATATTTTTTTTTAAATAATAAAAATACAAATTACCAAATTGCCCTCACGTGCTTCAATCGTCCGAAATTTCGTAACTTTCTCGACTTCCCGACTTTAAATTTCGAAAAACTTCGCAAAAGTAGACTCCGAGTCTTATAATTCAAATCTTTCCCGTTGAAATATTTCTCAAAACTCCGACCGGGATTAAACTAAAAATTCCAAAAATAAAAATATAAATTCAAAATTCCCAGGTTATTACAATATCTTTTGCAATGGCACTCAAAATTCAATACTTTTCGGAGTGCCTCTTCCACCATGATAAAATGTCAGAACTATCTTGAACAATCTCTAACTTCTCAGAAGAATTGTTTGGATCATAAAACATAAAGTATACCACACTTGAACGAGCATGGGCCAAAAAAATCATTAATTTTGGAGACCTTTGGTCACTACTGCTGCTAGGAGGCTAGTATTCATTGATTGTATCACCTTTATATTATGTATAAAACCTTTGAATTACATCCTCTACTTGCTTTACGTATTCTACAGCTTTTTCACATCCAAATAAAATGTTTAAACAATGCCATAAAAAATTTTTTTTGCAACTTCGATTAAGAACAAGTGCAACATAGGCAAACATGTTTATTTTTTCTAATGATCCCCAATATTTGTCAAATTTTTTAGTCATCTCATTAGTTATTCCTCTCAGAGTTATATTCTCGCCATTACCATATTTCTCAATAGCAATCTTAAATTTATAAACTTCACCTACGTACATATTTGCTATAATATGCAGAGAAGCAGAAACATGAAGTATAATTTTATAAAATGTCTCTAAGAATTTAATAAATTCTCGAATGCATTCTCAATCTTTCATTGTGGGTGCATCTTCCACTCCCATTTCTTCCACAAAAGAGTTTTCTTCTCTGCAAGTTTTACAAACGCTGCTTCAAACTTCTAAGCGTTTGCCAACATCAAATATATTGAGTTCCAACAAGTAGGAATGTCGAGCAACAAATTACATTTGCAAGTAATTTTCACTGTATCAACGCAGACTTTAAACAATTGCAATCTTTCTGGAGAAGACCTTATGTACTTTAGAACTTTTCTTACTCTGACTATGGACATTTGATGTTCTTTCAAACCGTAAGAAACAATCAAGTTCAGGACATGTACAAAACAACGCACTTGGATATGATCGCCATTTAAAATCAACCCCTTCTAATTTCTAAATGTCTTTGTCAAATAAGAGATAACGACATCGTTAGAAGACGCATTTTCCATGATGGTGGTAATATTTTCAATCTCCCAGTTAAGCAAACAGTTTTCAATTTCCTTACCAATGGTCTCACCCTTATGGTTTAGAATCGAACAAAAATTCAAGATCTTTTTTTACACATGCTAGTCTTGATTAATGAAATGACATGTCAACACCATATAATTCATATTATGAATAGAGGTCCACGTGTCAGTGGTCAAACACACCCTCTGTGATGTTAAAAAAAAATACTCCTTCAACTTTTGTTTTTTTTTTCTGAAATACGCCTCGAATATCTCTTGCTATTGTTCCTCGGGATGACATAATAAACTTCTAGTTTACATACAGACAAAATGTCATGAAACCAATTCCTTCTACCACTTTCAATGTCAACTCATTGATTATAATCATCTTAACTAGAAATTCTCTAGCAGCCATCATAGTAAATATAGGTAAACTAGTACTTTTGCCCTCAACAGTTTTAAATGACAAAGTTGGTTGCCTATAATCTACATTCCAATAATACTTTTCACATACTTTGATATGCTTTATCATACTTGAAATCTCATTCTTCGTTGGGTGTCTTGCATACATTTGCCCACAATAGTTACACATTGCTTGATTTGTTCCCTGTACTTTACTAAA
Source organism: Begonia peltatifolia (assembly GCA_022433055.1). Classification (NCBI taxonomy): domain Eukaryota; kingdom Viridiplantae; phylum Streptophyta; class Magnoliopsida; order Cucurbitales; family Begoniaceae; genus Begonia; species Begonia peltatifolia. Next base: position 20,667 of record JAJTVC010002086.1, on the reverse strand, counting down.
GTGAAGTCAAGCCATAGACTTACAACCAATTTCTCATCAGTATTTATCTCAAAATTCACCAAATAGCTAAAAATAACCTTCCTTAACTACACTAGTGAAATTCCAACTAAAACGGTCCATTGGTCTGGTTTGGCCGAAAACTACCCCAAAGTTCGGATGCGCATAACTTCTACGTCCGTTAACGGAATCGAGTGAATCAAGTGGCTAAACGTCCCCTTAGGAACCTAGTTCAACATCCCAAGACGGACTTTAAAACGGTAAGCCACAGACAGGCGAAAAAATGCCAAAACCGAATCTGCCATTTTATTAAAATTTCACATTTTCACTTCCCTTCAACCAAAACTCACTCCCAACTAGTTATACGCATCAAAATGGGTATACTACTCTCACACGTCGAATTTCCACGAAAAATGGTCTCAAATTCGACTTGGACCAAAATCCAGCCTAAACTCCCGACTCGCATAACTTTTGCGTTAGATGTCGGAATCAAACGATTCCAGTGGCCACACATTCCTCTAACAACCTATTTTTAACCCGCAAAACAGAATTTAAAATGATAAACTCAAGCCTAGCCAAAACAGCCAAAACAGAAACTGTTTTTATACAAAAGGTAGCCGAAATTCATCTTTGATCCAAATCTCGCAAATTCTTTCACCAAACAATCACATTTCGATCTACCAATGCACACATCAACAATTTGGAGAGTTCCTACTCAGAAGACAGCATGACAACACCAACAGCTTCACGGTTTTTCTCCCCAAAAATCGAGAATTTCCAATCGGTCCATTGAACAGGCACCGCCTCCCTCATTCCTTCTAATTTTGTCTCCTACTCCCTTCAAATGTAGAGGGTAACATGATCCCACACTCGGCCATCAGAGCAGGACAAAAAAACCGAAGAGAAACCCCCCGTTTCTGGTCGGATTTTGTCGCGGAAGCCAAGCCACCCACTGGCTCCAGCGCCCGCACACATTACACCCTAATGCTCCGATGATCGAGTCCTACTGTCGAGAAAAAAAATCTAAGAACAACCGAGGCCCCCCCACGTTCGGTCAACAGAACAAACGAAACAGGGGAGGACTCACCTTCGATTTTTTTCTCAGCGTAGGAAGGCAAGGTAGCTCCTCACTTCAGCCCACCGGAGTGTCCTGAGCACCGACGTCTTTTCCTCGGCGGTCGGTCGTCGGTGATCCCTCCTCCTCGGCCTCTCTCTCGCTCTCGCTCTCGGCCGTGCAACACTCAGTGGAATGGCTTCCACCCGAAGCCATTCCATCACATATATATATATATATATATTTTTTTTAATAACAAGTACAAATTACAAAACTGCCCTCACGTGTTTCAATCGTCTGAATTTTCGTAAATTTCTCGACCTCCCAACTTTAAATTCCGAAAACCAGTCGCAAAAGTAGGCCTCGAGCCTTATAATGTAAATCTTTCCCGTTGAAATATTCCTCAAACTCCGACCGGGAATAAACTAAAGATTTCGAAAATCAAAAATTAAAATTCAAAATTCCCGGGTTATTACACCTACAAAAAGAGCAAACTCATTAGTTAAGGGCTCAGCCACCGTTAAGGACTTAGCCTGTGACCGTGTGATGGTCCCTCTTGGCACATAATTGGTACTACCAAATCGGTACTCATATAGAATGAACCGAGAAGAGGCAAAAAACTACATAAGCAAGTTCAAGAATTACTTGAGAAGGGTTACATCCGAGAATCCATGAGCCCTTGTGGGATTCATACACTATTAGTTCCAAAGAAGGATAATACTATGAGAATGTGCGTTGAGAGTCGGGCCATCAATCACCTTACTATCAAGTATAGGTTTCCCATTTCTAGACTTGAAGACATGTTGGAGGAACTTAATGGGGCTTCAATCATCTCCAAGGTAGCTTTGAAAAATGGCTACAATCAAACTCGAATGAAAGAAGGAGATTAGTGGAAAACGACCTTCAAAACTAAGTATTGTCTCAATGAATGATTAGTGATGTCTTTTGGTCTTTCTAATACCCCTAGTACATTTATGAGGCTTGTAATGGTCTGAACCTTTAATATCCTATTGTCAAAATTGTATTATGAATATTATATATGGATGATATGTAAATATAAGTTGTAGAAGTTACATGGAAGAAATGGTGCATCAAGAGGCAAAATTTGACAATTTTGAAGTTATAAACTCGAGATAGTGTCGATTGATCACCATTCTGAGCTGAACAATCGTCATTTTTGACAATTTGGAGGTTTCAAACCCGATAGGGTGCCGATCAATTGCCATTTTGAGCCAATTGATCGCCTATGGTAAAAAATAAAAAAATATATACGATTTTAAGATTTACCAATTATGATTAATCAAGTTAGATTAGTTTACAACTAATCTAAATGAGTTAGTTTAAGCTAACTAGGATTAAAAGACAATTAAGTAGGTATTTTAGGAATAAATCATGCAAAGAAAAGATAAATCTCTCTCGAAAAGGGTAGAGAAAGCTGATAATCAGCCATTTTTGTGGGAGACAAGATGAGAAACAAATAGGAGAGAAAGAAGATAGAAAAAGTAGGATTTGGGACTTCCTTCTCAATGAAAAGTTGCTCAAGTTGGAGAAACCATTCTATAGAGCTAAAAATCATTTCATTAGATGGAAATTTTGTGGGAGTGGAGGAACCTACAATAGGTAAGTAAATCAAATATTTAGAGTAGTTAATTTACCTCTATTGTATTGTTTAAATAGAGATAGATTTAAATTATGTCTTGCATCTAGGTAGGATTAGAATTTTGATTGTGGATTGAACTGATTAAATGAATGTTGTTTTGATGTGAAATGAATAGTGTTTTATGAAAAGAGTAATATTTTCAAATTGTATTGTGATGTTAAAAAAGAATGTTTTGAAAACATTATTTTAAATTAATATGATATGTTGGTTTCAAAATCAATTACATAGGTGAATTGCATGGTTTTAAATATGTATGACATTGGCTTTATAAATGTTTTAAAGCTTGCATTTTAGGAAAGAAGGAAGTTGACAATCTTGGTAACACATGAACTCAATGGTTGAACAATCTTCTGAAGGAGCCACACCTAGGAGGAGAAATGGAAGCCCTAGGAGAAGAGTTCAAAGCCAAGAACCATTGGATGATGATGAAAAGGTTGAAAACCCTAGAAGAAGGTTCCAAAATTATGATTACTTTGAGGATAACGAATGGAAGTTGAATGAAGAAGAGAACTTTCACCCTAACCATTGAAGAGATAATGAGGATCTTAAGAACGTTAAGCTATCCCTTCCTTAATTCAATGGAACTTGTGATGGTGATATGTTTCTAGATTGGGAAGAGAAAGTTAAAAGGGTATTCGATTGTCATGAGTACTCCGAGAGAGTCAAGATTCAATTCGTGTCTGTCAATCTTACAGGCTATGCCTTACTTTGGTCGGCTAACCTAAAATCTCAAAGGATAAAAGATGGAGATCACCCTATCAACACTTAGAGAGTGATGAAAGCCCTTATGAAGAAGAAGTTTGTTCCAAACCATTACAAACAGGAGTTATTCCTGCAAATGGAAAACCTTAGACAAAACAGTCAAACTATCGAGTAATATCTCACAGAATTTGAGACGCTGAAGGTGCGTGTAGGAACGGAAGAACCTGAGGAACGTGTTATTGCTAGCTTTATACGTGCACTAAAATGAGACGTTGGAGATATAGTAGAGTTACATTCTCTAGAATCCATGGAATTGGTTGTGCAGTTGTTTATAAAGATCGAGAGACAACTCAAGAGGAATAGTAAAGCCAACTATACCCCCAAGTTTACACCTAAGCCCCCAGAAACGGACAAGATTACCACTAAGGCCAAAGGAAAGAAGCCTGTTACACATAACTGCCCTGAAGTGGTAGAAGTTACCAACAAACCAAAAGCCGTGAAATGTGTTTTAAGTTTTTAGGTTTGGGTCATTTTACAGCTCAATAGCCAAATCGATGCGTGATGGTAGTCAGAAATGCCCCTGAAGAACTCGAGAGTGAGGACTGGTAAGAACCAGAAGAAGAAGTGATTGTAGAGGAAAGTGAAATGGAGGAAGAAGTTATTCATGCTCAAGAAGGACCTTTACTAATGGTCACCCGTCGATCCTTTGTATCAAAGAACACTAACATTGCCAACGTGAGAACATATTCCACAGTCGATGTTTAGTCAAGGATAAGGTGTGTTCATTAATAAATGTCGGAGGAAGTTGCGCCAATGTAGCCTCTCAAGAGATGATTACTAAGTTAGCATTGGAGACTAATATTCATTCCCACCCCTACAAGCTAAGATGATGAGATTATAGGGATGATGTAAAGGTTACCAAACAAATAGTTTTAGAATTCACTATGGGAAAGTACAAGGATTCTATCCTTGGTGATGTAGTACCAATGAATGCAAGCCACTTACTGTTGGGACAACCCTGGCAATATGATAGAAAAGTGACCCATGATGGGTTCTCAAAGTGTTATTCCTTGAAGTTTGGAGGAAAATCCATTACCTTATCCCCTTTGACACCTGAACAAATAGCCAAGGACGATGCTGCCAAGAAGAAAGAAAAGAACAAGGCAAGTCTCTTGATAACCAAGAAAGAATTAGAGGCATCTGTGGTAAATAGAGATCCCCTTATTTTGGTCATATTTCGAGATAGAGTTTTGGAGCTAGGAGATATACCTATTCCCATTCAAAAATTACTGCTACAATTTCAAGATGTTTTCCCTGAGGAGATACCAATAGGATTGCCTTCCTTACGTGGTATAGAACATCAAATAGACTTGCAACCAAGGGTTATGTTACCATACCACCCAGATTATAGGATGAACCCCGAGGAGACTAAGGAATTACAAAGTCAAGTGCATGAACTATTGGAAAAAGGTTATATTATAGAGTCTAAAAGCCCATGTGTTGTGCCAACCTTATTAGTTCCCAAAAAGGATAGAACTTTGAGAATGTGTGTGGACAATCGTGCTATCAACCAAATCACAATCAAGTATAGATTCTCCATTCCATGGCTCAAGAATATGTTGGATGAACTAGGTGGAGCATTTATATTTTCCAAGTTGGACCTTATAAGTGGGTACCATCAAATAGAATGAATAAAGGTGATGAGTGGAAAACAACCTTCAAGACTAAGTATGGGCTGTTTGAATGGATGTTCATGTCGTTTGGACTAACCAATGCACCTAGCACTTTTATGCACCTCATGCACCATGTGCTTAAAGAATTTTTAGGAAAACTTGTTGTTGTATACTTTGATGACATATTGTTGTATAGTTCTGACCATTCCACACACCTTAACCATGTGAGTCTACTATTTCAAACCCTAAAAAAAGTCAAGTTAGATGGCAACCTTAAGAAGTGTTGTTTTGGCGAAGACAAAGTCTACTTTCTAGGGTTTATTATTATTAAGAATGGAATGGAAGTTGATGAGGACAAGATTAAGGACATTAATGACTGGCCTACCCCCAAGTCAATCACAGAAGTCTATAGATTCCACGAATTAACCTCATTTTATAGGAGGTTTATTAAGGATTTCAATTCTACTGTAACACCTATCACAGATTGCACTAAAAATGGTACAGATTTCCAATGGACTCTTGAATGTCAACAAAGTTTTCAACTGATAAAGGATAAGCGATGCAACTCTCTTTTTTTAGCCCTGCCCGATTTTAACAAAGTCTTTGAGATCAAGAATGATGCATCGAGAGTTGGCATCTGGGCAGTTCTCATGTAAGAGGGGAGACTACTTGCCTACTTTAGTAAAAAGCTCAAGGGAGCGGCCCTCAACAACTCAACATATGACAAAGAATTTTATGTCGTTATACAGGCCCTCGTGTAATGGCAGCACTATCTCGTATCAAAAGAATTTGTCATTCACACTAACCACCAAGCCTTGAATCATATTAGAAGTCATGGTAAATTAAACAATGTACATGCCAAATGGGTAGAATTCCTAGAAAATATTCCTTATATCCTTAAATATGTGAAGGGAGAAGCCAATGTCGTGACAGATGCACTGTTTAGCAGGCATTCCCTTCTTACTAAGTTGGGAACTAGATTCTTTGGTCTTGAATGGATTAAGGATAGTTCTGGGTTAGATCTGGACTTTGGACCATATTATATCAAGTGTTTGACCAAGGCTGAAGGAGATTATTCCATCAAGGATGGATATCTGTTTAGATGAGGCAAGTTATGTATTCCCAACGGGAGCTTGAGAAGATGTCTCATTAAGGAAGTTCATAATGGGGGCTTGGAAAGCCATTTTGAAGAAACAAAGACCCTAGAAATGCTTAAGGAACATTTCTACTACCCTCAGATGTTAAAAGATGTACATCGTCTTATCGAATGGTGCGTTGCTTGTAAAAAAGCTAGGAGCAGAGTTATTCCCCAAGGGTTGACTATTACACCACAAATTCTCACCTCAAATTTTCTCCTCGGTAGAGTGTGTGGTGCCAAGTCCTCGACTCGACCAGCCTTACCCTTTAAGTGTTTGCAAAAATAACAACAGAAACGACACGAGTACTAGGAAACAAACTCGCTCAAGGCACACCACAAATAGCACAAGGAATTTCCTTATCGGATATTTGGAGAACCGATCCACCACGACCATAATTGTGCCCATCCTTTCGATTGATGGTAGGCCCGTGATAAAGGCTATAGAAACCGAATCCCACAGCTTCTTCGAAATTGGGAGAGGTTCAAGTAGCCCGTTTCCTTCTTCCTTTCCGTCTTGTCTACTTGGCAAACTAGACAAGTCTTGATGTATAACTCCACATCTTCCTTCATCTTTGGCCACGTATTGTATTGAGCCAAAAGTGCAATCATGCGCTCCACACCCATCGGGTGTCATGAGTCTCCCTCAATATTAGTGATCGCATGCTTCCCGCACTAGGAACAAGTACCCGATTGCCTCTGCCATTCAACAAGCCATCCTTTAGCCAATACCTTCGGAAGCACTGTTGGTACTAAAAAAGGGTGATCTAGAGCAACCAGATACAACAGACCACAATAGATGGATTATCTTGAGCAAGGAATCTTGGAGATGATCCTTGCAAGGCTTGAAGTGTTGGAGAGCTTTATGGGTATATCAATGGCATCATCGGATGACAAGCCATTGGTAGTGCACATTCAGCTAATGAAAAAGAAGACAGGCAATTTCCAAGCATCAGTGGGGGTGGATAATCTTGCTATCGAACAATATGTCGCGAATACCGTTGGGAGGATAGATAAGGAGCTTGCTAGATTGGGCAAGGATGCGGTGGGTGGTGCAAGCCGGAGACTAGCGACTTCGGCCACGCAATAGAGTTGTACCTTCCCCTACCTATTCCAACTCACCATTGCACGGAGATCAGCATAGACTTCATTTAGGACTACCACGAACTGCTAGAAGTAAAGATTTCATAATGGTAGTCATAGACTACTTTTCTAAGATGACACACTTTATTGCTTGTGATAAGACTGATAAAGTCGCTTCTATTGTCGACCTATCCATCCCCAGATCGACGACCAAATGAAAGTGGTCAACAGATTTCTAGGCACCCTTCTACAAAGTGTTATAGGAAGATATTGACATATTGGGATATAGAGCGCACAGTAGGGCACGCAGCAGCTGTTATGCACGAACAAAGGCTAGACCAAAGGTGTGTGTGCGCGAGAAGCAGGGGGCGCGCACACGTGGACAGATTATTTTCCAGATCATCTTTCCTTCTAGTTTTTTAGCTCTTGAAGCTTCTTCTTCTTCTATTTAAGATTCCTCCTTAGCTTTTGTAAAAAACTTTAATAATATTTGGAAATTTGAGTGAAGTTTTCTTCACTTTGGTGTTTGGTTCTTCGCGGCTGCCTCTTGGGAGGGTGGATCCCATTCATTCTTCCAACAAGTGTCATGTTACTTGGATGATCCCTTGACAGCCTTTCCTCGATGTCATTCCAGCTTGGTGGAACACAAAGAGGTTGAAGTACCCAGTCCTGTGTTGGTGTACATCTTCGGCAAAGAAGGTGTCTTCACCGAAAGCACCGTAATGTCCTCTCGGTCTGACTATGGACGTTCATCCTTAAGGTATGTTCGGAGTTGTCTAAACATCCTTCATCCACTCACGGAGGTTGGTTACCTTTCTCTGGTTGTTGTGTGTTTACCTTCCTCGCTGAAGGTGACTTTACTCCCGGCACTGATGTTCTCCACTCGGTCAAGCATAAGGTGATCATTCCTCTATTATCTTCGTCCACCCATCTCCACTAGTTTGTTTTACGCTTCCCATTTTATTTCGCTCATAATTCTTGTATTTTGGATATATTTTTGCTAAGACAATACTATTGCTTTTGAGGTGCTCCTTTCGGCTTAACCGAATGAGTGTCGACCCTTTATTTTAGCTTGCACTTGTAAATCCCAAATTGTATCAGTTGTGCTTCCAAATTGCCCCGTTTATAGAATAAATCCGGAGGACACCAAGGAGTGCAAAGTCAAGTGGAAGAATTGCTAGAGAAGGGTTATATCATAGAATCAATGAGCCCATATGTCGTGCCTACCCTTTTAGTGCCAAAGAAAGATAGCTGCATGAGAATATGTGTAGATAGTCGAGTCATCAATCAAATTATTATCAAGTATCGGTTCCCTATTTTGAGGCTTGAGGATATGCTAGATGAGCTTAGTGGAGCTTCATACTTTTCCAAAGTGGACTGGAAGAGTGGGTACTACCAAATCCGAATAAAGGAGGGGGATGAATGGAAAACAGCTTTCAAAACCAACTATGGGCTCTTCGAGTGGATGGTAATACCCTTCAAACTTTTCAATGCTCCTAGCACTTTTATAAGGCTCATGCACTTTGTCCTCAAGGTGAGATGTCTACGAGCCTTACCCAAATTATGTATTCTACTTATTTTTCATCTAATGGTTTGAGAGGTTTGTAGGTAAAAGCCTTTTTTAAGCTAGGACTGGAATTGTTGAAGAGGGAATTTGTATTACCTATTAAATTCTGTAACCAAGTTGTTTTATATGTTTAGGTTTAGGAAACTTTAGTTTTTACTTAAGCCTTATTTATTAGAAAACTTGTAGCCAGCATTAGGCGATCATTCCACTATCATCTTTGTCTTCTTCTAGACCTCACCCATATCCATTGTTTGTTTTAAGCTTCTCATTTTATTCTGCACATTATTCTTGTTTTTTGGATATGTTTTTGCTAAGACAATACTGTTGCTTTTGGGGTGCTCCTTTCTGCTTCACTGAATGAGTGTCGAACCTTATTTTTAGCTTGCACTTGTAGATCCCAAATTGTATCATTTGGTATCAGAGCTAAACCTGGTGCTTTGTGACAATGTTCTGTTGTGTTTTTGTGTTCTTTTTGTGTTTTTTTTCCATCCTCTTTGTTTTCTATTTTATTGGTCATGTGTTCGTTTATTTTTTGCCCACTAGCGTCATGTTTAATCTTGTTTGCATTTTGTTTAGGACAGTTAAAGTGTCTCATTGCTAGCATGCTTAGTTTGTGATTTTTGTTTCTCAGTTGTTATTTTGTTTTCTGGTTAGAGCATGGTTAACATCCTTGTGCTTTCATTTCTGTTTTATAGAACCGAGAGTGCCCCTATGCAAAATATGTTATATTTTTCAACTTTTTGTTTTTGTCCTTTGTCCGCATGTTTGTGTTTTATTTTTTCTGTTTTGTTTTTGGATTTGCTATTTCTCATGTGGCCTAGTATGTTGTCATAACCGATAATGTTTCACATGTTTAATCCTCATGTTCTCTATTTAGTAAGCATGATGTTATACTTGTCAACTTATCTGTTTTATTTCAAGATGTTTATCATTTGATAATAGCATGTTCATCAATTGTGTTTAGTGTTTTGTGTTTGTCCAAAGCAAAGGGTGTTTTCTTATTTTAGTGTTTGATTTTGCTAACCAGAACAAACCATGTTGCATGAGCTATCTTTTTGCCTATTTAACCAGCATGCATGTATGTTTTGTTAGTAGAATGTTAGTCTATTTAGTTTTTGTGTGTTGTTTTAGAGATTTAGTGTTCTATTTTGATGTGCCACAAGGCCCCATTACTTAAACCGAGGACCAAGCTATGTTTATATATTTTACTTACAAGTTTTCATCTTTTGTAGGAAATGATGTCATCAATGGCTTGGATGGGAAACTAGCAAAAGAATACTTCAACCTTGCATGGAAAGCATGGATGACTATGCTCAAAGATCAAGAGGGAATTTGTCTTCTCAATGGACAAATTAATGTAACAATGTTTTTCAAACATTAGTCTTATATTTGCATACATGCATTAGCTGAATGCTAGGATTAGACTGTGTGGTTAAGATTAGATGGTGGCTTGGATTGGTTATGCAAAATAATATAAAAGCCCAGCACTTGCTCGGGCATACCAAGGAAGTGCTAAAGGCACCAAAATTGTGTCGTGCTCTTCCAAGGCATGGAATGATGACTTAACCACATGAAAGACTTCAAGGAAGCGTGCCTCAGCATGGTGACATGGCAAGTAAGCTTCTTGTTCAGATTTTTCAAAGTAAAATAAGAGAGCTTCCAAAGGAAAACATCACACTTCAAAGGAGGGGACCACTTGCACTTGACCAATTCCAAAAGGAAGAAGGGGACCACTCCAAATGTGACCAAGCTTACTTGGCATTAGGAGAGCCACCTAAGAAGAGTTTCAAGGTTTGATGACATGGCCTTATCAAGCCATTTGCTGAAGATTGGAAGAGAAGATCTTGGTCATTCAAGAAGGAAGCACAAACTGAGCATGCCTTCCTTCCAACGGCTCTTTGAGCCCATTTGTGAACACCAAACCCACCCACCTTTAGGTCTATATAAATACATGACTATTTTTGATTGTATGGATGGATTTTGGTTGAATGAAAATAGCCCTTTTTGTTGAGGAAGAAACCGAAGAACATAGAAGCTTCTACGTAAGCGTCGGTTTAGTGAAATCGAGAAGTGCGCCTCCTACCAAACTCACAAGCTCAAGGTTGCTTGTTGAGTGTTTGTTCCACTTTTCTCTTAACTCTTTAACAGTTGATGGCAAGAGAAAGTGGCCATTAATCGGTTCACCCTTGCTGTGAATGTTCCATAAAAGATTGTTTGCCGAGAGTTCTAATGTTTGCTCATCGAACAACATTCAGATTTGTTAGCATAACTTCTGTTCCACTTCATATTTTACCTTGATATTTTAAGGGAATTCACCTAACTCCTAAATAAAGGTACCATTAAAGTTTCACTCCATTTGGACTTCATTTACTTGTTCTGCTTCTCTATTCTTTTTGTTGCTTTCTTAGCCTAACTGAGCTCTTTATTTTTAACCGGTTTTGTTTCGTGGGTTAAATGAGACCTTAGCGAGGCTTAGCACACATCATATTTAGTTCTAAGACGTGTGTTATCAGCTTGTTATGTTTTTATTTTTGGGTCATTTTTAGTTTCTGTTTTCTAGTGTCCTTGTTTTTTTTAGTTAATGTTATTCTTGTTTTTTGTTTAGATGATCATCATGTTAGTCATTTGTTAGTGTTAATTTGCTGTTCAAATTTTTAGGATGTTCTAGTACGTGTGTCACACCCCAACAACAACACCCCCAAAACTCTTCTAGTTTCTGATTCATTCTGATACCATACCGAACAACCCGTCTCTCCTTCTTAGCCAATTTGTATCAAAATTTAATCATTTGTTTGAAAACGTTTTATATAAAACTTATGCAGCGAAAATGACACCTATGCGGAGGACTCATCATAAAAAAACCACATCTATTTTTGTTGCGTTAAGTTTCAAAATAGAAAACCGATCGACCACTGTAACTACTAGTCGACACCTGACCCGTTCTACACCTAAAGGTCGACACCTATATACATAGGTCGGCACCTTGGTCGCCTCTGTTTGCACAGGTCGACACTTGCTTACAGTGGTCCACTCCCTGATCCTCTCTGTCTGTCCTGTTCGAATCTCGCGGTCGACGCCTCTACGTTCATCTCACAGGGTGGTAGACACCTGTCTTCACAGTTCGACACCTTTATCCTCTCTGCTCGCACCAGTCGAACCTCATGGTCGACACTTATACGTTCATCAGACAAAGCGGTCGACACCTATCTTTACAGGTCGACACCTTAGTCCTCTCTGCCCACACCTGTCGAACCTCGTGGTCGACACTCTCACCATTTTTACACTAACCGGCCGACACGTAAAGACACAAGTCAACACCTAGTTTGGTTCTGCCCCCATAGGTCGACCCTCGTGGTCGACATTTGCCTGATTCGGTTGACACCTAGGCATACTAGTCGACACCTTGCACCAGTAGCCTAAAGAAACTCAACTCAAAAGAAAACGAACGACAAAAAGCTTCGATCAATTAAACAACAAAATAAAACCTAGATTTTTAAATCATAATCTCCCAAGTAGTTTCAAAATACAACTATAGATCATCCCGACTATTAACGTTCAAAACCCACCTATACATCAAATTCTATACACGAATCCTATACATTTAACAAGGACTCCACAAAAACACATCCTTCAAAACTCACCATTTCCCCCAAAACGCTCTCTACGGGTCGAGTCACCCTAACAAACTCCACCCGCCGGTGCATGATGGTACGCTGCCAATTGTCCGCTACTCTTGGCTTGGATCGAGAAACTCACCCGTTGTATCTTCAACACTTACACCACAGAATACAAAACACAAGCATAACGCTCAGTAAGTACTGTAAAAATGAACCATGAAAACCATCAATGCAATCATAACACATGCAGTCTCTACTTTCTCACTCATGTTGTCACACCATAACACGTATCGCACGATCCTCATGCTGAGTTGGGAAGTAGATCAAATTTCGCAAGTCGATTCTCATACTGCGTCGACAGGTGAATCACTTCCTTTGAGGCTACGTTGGACAAACGCCCCATAACACAAATCACTTCCTTCGAGACTTGCCTCAAACCACACCATTCCTGACACGTCGCCACTGTCTCGGCTCAACCAGCAAAGGGGCCCAAGAGTCGTACACGCATCTTATGTCAATGATCCTCTTGCAGAGTTGGGAAACGGATCAAGTTTCCCAAGTCGATTCTCGGTCTGCGTCGAAGAGCGAATCAATTCTTTCGAGACCACGTAACCATTTTCCTCACAATTCACATCTCACACTCGTACTTAAAACCATAATTAAATTCATTTTCGTTACACTTTTCAAAACATGATGCATGACTGAAACAAAACATGCAAAACAAACAACACATACAATCATTTCTACTATCCTATGGTGTAAGTCCATAAGGGCAATGTACATGCAAACACTACTTACTTTACGTATTTAGCTTCTATGGTGATCGGCCTTTATCAATTGTCGGGCTCAACCTATCATATAACCAATTCACATTAAATTCCATCTCACAACTCATTTTACGTACTAAAATTACGACTACTTACTCAATCCATCAAAGCCCGATTAAAACGACTCACTAACCCGACTCGGCTCTATTTTCGACCAACCTTCATAAAATAATAACTAAACCAATACTCGTCTGATTTTGACGATTCAAAATGCTACAAACTCCTTAAAACGTCTAGTTTCTAAGGCCTCATCCACTCCCCAATTCAATGCCCACAGCTTAGCCGAATGCGGCGAAACTGAAACCGTTCTGTAACCCAAGTTTTTCGGCTATCCAGACACCCAATCCTTTCCATAAAAACCTATAACCTAATCTTACTTCCAGATTAAACACCAATACACGAATAAAAATCAACTATAAATCTCAAAATACACGAATAAAAATCAACTATAAATATCAAAATTCATATCTCCCTCCTAGGGTTTTACCAAACTGTCAAATACTCTCTCTAACTTCATTTTTACCGCTCAGAACACTAAATGACTAACTATGTACTCAAAAACTAACTAAAATTTACCGTAAATTCAAAAATTGGCAAAGAAATGGAGAGAATCGGCTGAGTGTCGTCGCTGGAAGGGGAATCGTTGAAGGGAGGTTTTTCTCGCGTGGATGGAGGAGGAAATCTCCTGGGAGAGGAGGGATTTCCTTATTCTCCTCTTTTTTCTTTTTAATTTTATATTATATAATATAATTAATCCTAATTACCTTTTCTTTCTCAACCTCTAATCTTTTAGTTAAACTATTATCCGGTTCGTGTACGGTTAGAAACCTATAAATTTCTCTTGTCCATTAGCCTCAAAATAATTTTTCACCTAACTGTCTAAATTTTCGACTCGTAATCTGACTAGAACTCCGCCGTTTACAGCTGTATAAATCAAAAAATTGTTTAACAGAAATCCTGGGCATTACTTTCCACCCTACTTAAAAAACTTTTGTCTTCAAAATTTGTGTAACGATTCATTCTTGACATTGACGGCGCAAAATCCACTGTCCCATATCTAGCCTCTCTTCAAACAGTGTCTAGCCTACATTAAGTTCTTAGTTCTTTAACATTCTTATATTTAACTTTATTCTTCAAACTATGGTTCTCTTACATATCATTGAGTTCGTTCCATCCAATTACTTCCTGGTTTCCATTTGTATTTTAAAACTTTAGTGGTTCATTCACTAAGATCTTAATCTCATGGTCCTGCCGTCAATAACTTCTAAATTCATGTATCCAATTCTGGTACCATGACCGCGTTTGCTATCTTCAATCTAACTAATTGCATACTTGACTGTGTATTGAGCACTATCCAAATCCATAAGTCAATTATGTACTTTGACACTCTATAGTTCATTAATTTAGCCAATTTTAATCCAACTTCTCTAAGTCTTCTATTCTAACTTCATATCTAAGTTTTCTTGGCTACAATTTACTCAAATTCTAAATTCTCTATCCTGATCATCCTTAAAGGCTTCGTACTTAAACCGTTTTAAGCTATTCATTCTAACCTTAAATCATTTCTGAATATTCTTCTCGCTTCCTTACAATGATTCGTCCAACAATCTTATTGTTTACAAACTTGTTGTAGACTAAGTTAGACTATTGCTCAACATCTCTTCTTAAGTCATCAGGTTTAACCCAATAGTGATTCTATTCAATTAACTATAACACCAACCTCTGAAATTACACAACTGAATTTCTTCTCTATATCCCCTCAACGAAATTCATCAAAATTCTCAATTTTCAAACTCATACTTGCACCGTTCATAAAATACTACTCTAAATCTCCTCGAGTAACATTTATTTCGACTAAGTATCTCAGTTAAAAAAATTTCTAAGTCCTTGATTTTCCATTGGGTAAACTAAGTCCTTACAAAATCTTTATAAGTAATCCACCATATTATCGACATAGCTCTTCGCAATTTCCCTCAAGTAGAGCCTCAAACAATTATCATTTAATCTGTCTCCCAATCCAGTCATATATATTTACTCCGCCAACATGCATACCATAATGCAGAATTTCGGGTCCAGTCCCTTAACTTTTTTGCAATTAGCTATGGTCCTCTACTACTAATCATTCTATCTCATATCCAAATATCTCAATTATGTTTATATATCTTTTAATCAACTCTCATACTCCTTGATCAAGCAACACCAAGTACCTGACACTTCTACTATTTAATGGTTTCCATAATTTCATCAAGATTTTCCCATAACATGACGATTGAAATTTTCGCGCATCAGTCATTCCTCTTTATTGATTAATCTCCCAAGATGGTATCCATTCCCTAGAGCAATAAATAGACTATTCACTTAAATACAACACTCGTAGTTACATTCATTAGATTTAATTTAGTCAACATATTTCTCAGTTATTTATAAGGTACCATTAAATTCTCATATCTCCAATTTAATCATTATAAACTACCCCTCTCCACACTCAATCCCCATTTTAACATTTAATTTAACTCTGCTTCTATATCGCTTTTGTAACGTCCCCTAACGTTATTCGTAAAAAATCTTGTAAAAATTTTTCTTTTATTTATTCAAAACCTTAAAACAACATCGTATAAGACATTAAACCGTTTACAGCGGAATAGAAATCTTTTCTTGCAAGCCTAGTATAAGGTAAACTGAATATCAAGTGTTGAAAATAGTAAAACAGAGGTTTTGGTTGACACTTGTAAAGACAGGTTGA
Organism: Begonia peltatifolia; assembly: GCA_022433055.1. NCBI lineage: Eukaryota > Viridiplantae > Streptophyta > Magnoliopsida > Cucurbitales > Begoniaceae > Begonia > Begonia peltatifolia. Next base: position 4,609 of record JAJTVC010002086.1, on the reverse strand, counting down.
CACCTCGTTTCTCTCTATTTTACATCGGTCGACACATGTAAAGACAGGTCGACACCGCATTCTTCTATATTTTACATTGGTCGACACCTGTAAAGACAGGTCGATACCTCATTGCTCTTTGTTTTACATCGATTGACACATGTAAAGACAGGTTGACACCTCTTACGAATTTAGTCGACCCTTACTAAAATAGGCCGACACTTCATTACTCTCTGTTTGACATCGGTCGACACCAGCAAATACTGTTCGACACTTCTTACAAATTTGGTCGACCCTTCATTCCTCTCTGTTAAACATCGGTCGACACCTTTTACAAAATTGCTCGATACTTACTAAAATAGGTCTACCCATACTAAAATAGGTCGACACCTCTTACAAATTTGGTCGACCCTTACTAAGATAAGCCGACACTTCATTCCTCTCTGTTCGACATCGGTCAACACTTGCAAAGACAGGTGACACCTTTTGCAAAATTGGTCGACTCTTACTAAAATAGGTCTACCCATACTAAAATAGGTCGACCCATGCCAGCATCGGTCGACATTTCAACAATAGAAAACTTAATGAAAATTCTCTAAGAATAACCATAACCATCGTAAACTTTCTAATGGACATCTATATCATACTAAACTCCCAAATTCACATTTCTTTATAAAAAATGGGCAACATGCCCTTCCATTTACCTTTAAACAGGTTCATCTATTCCAAACATCCAACATGTATTTAAACATAAAACTATTTGATCCTGGTCTTAAACTTCTTCTATCAACACATTTTAAAAGCTAAACACTTAACCATATTTGCAATTCTCTATACATTATCCCAAAACACCTTCACATAGTTCACGGGTCAATCAAGCTCTGACAGGCACAAGCTCTCTCCTACGGCCATCATTCTTCAACTGCGTCACTCGTCAAGTTCAGGTAAAATGTCCTCACCTTCTTCTAAATTACCTACATCAGAAAGACATCTATGAGATAAATGTTCAACAAGTCAACATAAATAAAAATGCATGCTATGCATATGCAGTTCATAAAACATACAGTCATTTCTCATTACATATCAGATGTCACCGGGGGTTTACTCTCACCAAATAGAGAAGGCACATCAAGCGGTTAACACTCTTCTCCATCTATCGGGGGTCAAACTTGCTCCGCCTATGGGATCGCCTTGTCTGAACCCCACCCCGACATGACTGGGATTACATGCATTCATTTCTTTTCATTAGTTCATTTCTTTTCAATAAACATGTTCTGAAATTCGTTTTCATGTCATTTTTTAAAGAACGTGACGCATGAACAGTTCATAATTGTAATAACCTGGAAAATTTCAGATTTTTAAATCTAAGTTTCGAATTTTTTAATTTAATCTCGGTTGGTGTTTCGGGTAAATTAAGCTATAAAATTTAGAATCTAGTTTTAGTGTCGGTTTTTGGAAATTTTAAAGTCAGGAGTACGCGAGTTTAACGAAATTTTAAATGGTTAAAACACGTGTAGACATTTTGGTAAGTTTATTATTTAAATTATTTTATAAAAATAAAACATTAAAATTAAAATTAAAATTTTAACAAAACAACTTAACAGCTTGTGAAGCCGTTCAGTGTTCTGTTCTTTCGCCAAGCCCGAGAGAAGCGACCGAGGTGAGAAAGAGGCCGAGCGGTAGATCAAGAAACGGAGAACGAGTGGCCAATGAACGACGGCGGAGTGCAATGCCGGGAGCCCCGACGAGCTAAGCGAAGGTGCTGGTGTAGCCTTTGCCGAGCTGAAAGCCAATGGTGAGCTCTCTGTTCAAGAGCAATTCGGCTGAGCCTTAATGCTCGTTTTGTTTTTTTTTTCTTTTTCTCCGATGTTAATGAAATTACTGAACGCTGTGTCGAAGGGAGGGTCTGCATGTGTGAGAGTGTGATGGGCAGTGGACGCTTGGTGAGAGGGAGAAAGACCGAGGGGAGGAGATAGGGTCGAGGAGGGGTTGAGTCGGAATTTAGGTTCAAGCCCGAATTTTTCTGATTTTAGTTCAAATTATGCTAAATTGATATGAATGTGGTTGCCTGTACATAGAAATTTCTGGAACTTGAAAGGAAATCAAAAACAGATGTTTTTTTAGAAAGAACAGGTATTGTTTTTGGCCTTTTTGGCCTAGTTACGGTTAATTATTCTAAATTTGATTCTAGTGGGTTAAAATAGGTGGTTAGAGGAACGTATGGCCGCTGGAATGGTTAGATTCTGATATCCGACGCAAAAGTTATGCGCGTTGGAAGTTTGTGTCGGATTTTGGTCCAAGTCAAATTAGTTAGCGTTTTTCGTAGAATTGCAACGTGTGATAGTGGCATGGTTGTTTTTGGTACGTAAAACTGAGTTTGAGTGAGTTTTGGTTAAATAAAAACAAAAATGCGAAATTGAATAAAAAGGGGCAGATTCGGTTCCTCCACCTAGCTGCGGCTTACCGTTTTAAAATCCGTCTTAGTATGTTAATCGAGGTTCCTAAGGGGACGTTTAGCCACTTGAATTGTTCGATTCCGTTGATGGACGCAAAAGTTATGCGCGTCCGAACTTTAGGCTAGTTTTCGGACGAACCACATTGGTGACCTGTTTTAACTGAAATTTCATGGATTTGGCTAAGGAATGTCATTTTAAATTATTTGGTGAGTTTTGAAGTAAAGATTGATGAGTGAATTGTTTGCGTTTTAGGTTGAGGCTTTTTGGCGAAGCTGTGCGTCGAGCGAGCTTAGCACGCCAGGTAAGTAGTGCATGCATGCGTTTTGCCCAAGTGGGCCTACACTGTAGAACTTTAGGGTTATGTGATTGATTGTGGTGTGCGTGCGTATTGTTTGACATGCATCATTTTTTTTAAAACGAGAACGAAAATAGTTTTGAGCATGTTTTGAGTATGTGGTGAGACGCGTGGCGGTGGTACCGCAGATCCTACTAGTGTGTGGCCCGGTGCGTAACCAACCGAGAAGTAGGCCGGTTGGCCCGTCACGCGGCATGAATGTGTTGACGGTGAGGGTGATGGGCAGTGGTACCGCAGATCCTACTAGCGTGTGGGTCGGTGCAACACCTGTTGCGGATTCCGCTCGAGGAGTGTACCGGCTGGGCTGTCGTGAAACGTGTGTGTGTGGCAACTGTGGGCCCGTGCTAGAGAGGCTGGGACAAGGGCAACGTGTCAGGGTGTAGTGTAGCGCGATGTACACCCTCACCCTGATGTGGTTGCTGTGTGGTGATGCGTGTGTGTAGCTTGTGGGCCTCGTTGCTGAAAAGTCCCGGACGACGGCGACGTGTCAAGGTGTAGGGTGGCGCTAGGTTCTTCCTTACCCTGGCGCGGCTACACTACGCGTCAAAGAAGTGACAACATGAGTGTAATTGTAGAGACTGCATGTGATAGGATTGCATTGACGACTTTTACTTTCATATTGTACTATTTACTGAGCGTTAGGCTTATGTTGTGTGTTTGATGGTGTAGGTGCTAACGATATTGCTGGTGAGCATCGAGAGCCTAGTCCTTAGGCATAGGACGGTTGGCGGCGTGCGACCGAGGCACCGGATGGTGGATTTTGTTAGGGTGACCCGACCCGTGGTGGTGGTAGGTGATGGTGAGATTAGTTGTGTTGTTATTTTGTGTCGGGTATTTATGCGGATAGAGGAGTTCGTATAGACGTCGGTTGTACAGGATTGTATAGAGTGGTTGTAGTATTTTGGGGACACGTACGTATTTTTACAAGTTAGAGTATGATGTTGCTCTATACTGTGAACTTTCTTCATTTGTATTTGATGGATTTTGGTTGTCTTTAAACTCTGATTTTGTTATAGAGATTCTCTGGATGGTTGACAGAAAAATACTGTTAGTTTTTGATGAACTGTGTGTAGGGTTGTAAATTTTTGAGATAGCCAGTTTTTAGGCGTTACTCTACCGAAATTTCGGGAAAGGGGTTGGGAGTCGAAAGGATATGGAATAGGTCGGGATGTATACAGAAAGTGCTAGAGAAGTGTAGATGAGCGTGGGAGTGCAGCGTGATCGTAGGTGCACGGGCCACGCGGCCCTGCTGGTGCTCACGGGTCGTGCGGCGCTGGGTGAGGGCGTGCGTGCGGACGTGCTGTACAGAGGCAGGGTGCTTGGGGCACGTGGCTCTGTGTGCGTGCGCGAGATGCGGTGATGTTGAGTTGGCGCTTGTGGCACCGTGAGGGTGTGCGCAGGGCGTCGAAATGGGGGACGTGGGTGCACGGCACCGGATTTGTGTAGTACGAGGGGTGCGTTGGACTCTTTCATAGGATTTCAAGTTTTGTCGGTTTATTTTAAACTATTTTAAATTGGTTTCTTTTCCGCTACGTACTTTTATATTGAGGATCTCGCGTTTCCTCTTCGGGGCGCGAGTTATTTCCGAATCGAGTCGAAAATTTTTCATACTCACAAATGTTATTTTGAAAATGATTTGAAAACGAAAGTGGTATTAAAGTAGGTGAGTTGTGTCAAGTTTTAGTATATCATAGTCCGTATATGTAGACGTATTGTAGCGCGCCGAGAACGTGTGGGTTCTCGTGGTGTTACAGTTATCGTATCAGAGCCACGGTGTCGACGTCGTTCAGAGGATTACCTAACACCGCCAGCCGCTGTA
>JAJTVC010002080.1:1526-23991 GCA_022433055.1 Begonia peltatifolia | reverse complement strand
TGTGTATGATGAATGCTAGAGGAGTTCATATGAGTGTGGATGTGCGGCGTGATTGCAGGTGCGCGGGGCATGCGGCCCTGTTGGGTACCCACGGGTCGTGCGACACCGGGTGAGGGTGTGCGCTCGGACGTGCTGTACAGCGGCAGGGTGCGTGGGGCACGCGGCGCTGTGAGCGTGCGCGAAACACAGTAACGTTGAGTGGTATGTGCGGCACCGTGAGAGTGTGCGTGAGGTGTCGAAGGGGAGACGCGAGTTGTTTTCGAATCGAGTCAAAAAAAAAAGAGGGGAGTAAATTGGAAACAAAAGGGTATTAAATTGAGTGAATTATGTTAAGTGTTAGTGTGTGTGTGTAGGTGCACTGTAGCGCACCGAGAACGCGGGGTTTTTCTCGGGGTGTTACACAATCTCACCTACTCGGAATTGAAGTCAAATCTCCTTCAAGAAGGACCTTGTAGATAGTTCATGAGATCATTGCCACATGGAAGTTTTATTTCTATTTATTTTATGGAGAGTTGAGATAGTTTAATAGTTAATTGTTGGAGTCACTTTATATGTTGTCTTTGTGAGGTTGTTTAATTAAATTATCTTTTGAAAATAAACTGTAATTTTTTAAGATATTTAAGCTTCGTTTAGGGAGCTGATCAACACTTTTGAATAACTGAAAACCCTAGCCTCTGACTTTCTTGCTTCTAGAAAATTCAATTTCTTTCGATTGTGTCTTGTCAAATGTATGTGTTCAATTGCTTGTTCATTTGTGAGAATTGAGCAAGTTGGCTTCCTAACGCATATTCCCTATTTTGTTCTTCAAGTTGACTCATCCATGAAGATGTGGAATCTCACAATCTATCAAGTTGGAGTGCCACCTTCTGTAGCGCCCCAAAAATCCATTAGTTTTTGGTTCGCTCTAATACCAATACTGTAGCGCCCCTAAGTCATCCCTAGACCCGGGTCGCTAACCATACTCTTACACATTAAAATCGAATGAAATTCGTGTAAAATTTAAAACTTTGTTTCCCCAACTTAAAACGACATCTTTGAAAACTTTTAAAAACATCGCAGCGAAAAACTTTAACCAAAATCAATTTAAATAAAGTTTCAAGTTTTAAAACAAAGAAAAAGGAATTTCGGTCAACCTCTAAAATCTTCAGTCTATACTTGACCCATTTTGCACATAGGGGTCGACACCCTTATGCACATGTCGACACCTCATTTGCCTCAGGTCGACACTTGGTTACTCCGGTCGACACCTTAATCTTCTCTGTTCGCCCCGGTCGAACCTTGCGGTTGACACCTCTATGCTCACATCACTAACAGGTCGACACCTGCTTTCACAGGTCGACACCCTAATCCTCTTTGTTTGCACCGGTCGAACGCCATGACCGACACTTTTATCAATTTTACATTAACCGGTTGACACCTATACACACAGGTCCACACTTGGTTTGATTCTGTCTCTGTAGTTCTACCCTTGCGGTCGACATTTACCTAGTTCGGTCAACACCTATGTATACCGGTCGACACTTTAAACCAGTATCCTTAACAGAAAATTTTTCATTTAAATAAAAGGAACAGAGTTTCGACTCAATGTTTGAAAACCAAAACCTATACTCCCCAATCAATTTTAAAATCCATTACGTGCAAAAGAATGATTACTAAAAGTTTGAAATCTATCCATACAGCAAAACGACTCAAATTGACTCAAAACGACCCAAAATCCGTACATACACACCCATGGTCAAAAATCCCCAACAACCGGCCGGATCGTCTCACGAGCGCACTCCTCTAATTGCCTCCTAGTCTTGGGCAAACTCTGATTACTCACCAACTATCGCCTCGTCACCTACATCACAGAACTCATTTATTAGCCTAATGCTAAGTAAGAAGTGCATATAAAACATAAACACTGAAAACAATACATGTTCTATCGTATGCAGTTTCTACAGTTTCATCTCTACTTTCGTTTCTGTCTCTTTCTTACACATTCTTTATCTTACTACTAGGTTCTTCTTTGCGTGCTAGATCAAGGTGACACACCTCGCGGTCTACCTCATGGGAAAGGCAAATCTCGATCTAGTAAAAGTGACACACCTCGCGGTCCACCTTACCGGACAAGGCCACCACGTAAAGTGGGGATCGTAGTGACATAGCTCGCGGTCCACCTCACGGGACAAGGCCACTCAACCCTACCTTTATTATCTTCTTACGTACCTTTTCATTTCGTTTATTACATTTCACATCCTACTGTTTCATTTCGTAAAAGCATGAAAATTCATTTTCGTTTCGTTCTCGTACTTTAAAACCATGATGCATAATCTACTAAAATATAAAACAAACATGTATACAACCTAACAAACTGTGATGTAGACTCGAAGGCAAAAGCACCTACGTAGACCACTTACCTGGCGTCCTTAGCAAATCGCTCGTAATTTTGTACGCGAAGCTGGGAAACAGGAGAACCTATAAAACTCACACATTCATTAATTCTAATTTTGTCCAACTCATGAATTTTGAACACGAAGTCATAAACTTGTACAAAAGCCGAAACTCCCAACTAAACCAAAAATAGCCTCATTTTCTGACCACATTCGGAAATTCATAACTCGTCCAATACTCTTTTGATTTTGACGATTCAAAGTGCTACAGACTCCTTAGGACGTCTAGTTTCTAATTGTTTAATCCATTTCCTAACTCGACATCCACAGCTTAGCCAAATTTGGCAAAACAAGAATCGCTCTGTAATCTAAATTTTTTGGTTATTCACTCAATTCTTTCCATAAAAACTTATAACTTAAACTTAATTCAAGCTTAAACACCCATGAGCGAATAAGAATCGACTATAACCTTGAAATTTCGTATCTCCCTCATCGGGTTCACCAAACTATCTAATAAATCCCTCTAACTTCACTTTTAACGCTTAAAACAGCTAAATGACTAACTATCTACTAAAAACTTGCATTAAATTTGAAGATTGAAGGAAGAAACAAAGAAGAACCGTCGGCTGCTGGACGTCACTGGAAGGGAGAATACAAAGGAAAGCTTCGCGCGGTGGGGAGGAAGAAAAACAGGGAGGACAGTTTTTACATTTCCTTCTCCCTTTCTTCTTTTTTTTTTTTTTAAAATAATAAAAATAATAATAATATTAAACTTAATTACCATAACTCCCTCAATCTTAAATCTTTTAACGGAAATTCTGAGTGTTACATTCCACCCTCTTTAAGAAATTTTTGTCCTCAAAATTTGTTAACTGAACAGTTCCGGGTATCTACTCATCACGTTCTGCTGCCGCTGCCATGTTGCTTCTTCCACGTTGTGGTTACGCCATAGAACCTTCACCAATGGAATTTTCTTGTTGCGTAGAACCTTCACTGCATAACTAGAATCTCCACTGGTTTCTCCTCATAGGTCAATGTCGGCTGAATTTCTATATTCTGCTGTTCCACAACATGAAAAGGATCTCGCATACATTTTTTTAGCATAGAGACGTGAAATACATTGTGGATTCCATCCATCGAGGTTGGTAGTTGTAGCTGATAAGCTGTCTTCCCTATTCTTTTAGTAATAGGAAACAATCCAATATATTTAGGATTCAGTTTGCTTCTCTTTCTGAATCTTACAACTCTCTTGACTGTAAAATTTTAAGAAAAACTTTATCATTTTCATTGAATTCTAGTTCCCTTCTTCTTCTATCACCATAGTTCTTCTGTCGGCTTTGAGCTGTCAATATCCGTTGCCGAATAAAAACAATCTTTTTGCTGTTTGTTATAGAATATCTAGACCAATTAATCGTGCCTCACCGACTTCATCCCAATATAACAGAGACTTGCACTTTCTCCCGTAGTGAGCCTCATAAGGAGCCATACCTATCGTAGCTTGAAAACTGTTATTATAAGAAACTCCACTAGAGATATGTATTTGCTCCACGAATCCTGAAATTCCAATACAAAAGCTCGAAGCATATCCTCCAACGTCTGAATAGTTCTCTCAGATTGCCCGTTTGTCTGAGGGTGAAATGTCGTACTGAAATTGAGCTGCGTACCCATAACCTTGTGCAGACTCTTCCAGAATTTTGATGTAAATCTTGGATCTCTGTCTGACACAATCGAAGTTGAAACTCCGTGCAACCGTGCGATCCCCTGAACATACAGTTCGGTAAACTGATCCATGGAATACATCATTTTTATTGGCAGAAAATGGGCTTACTTAGGTAATTGATCCACAATCACCTAGATACCATCATAAACCTTTGTTGTCCGAGACCATCCGACAACAAAGTCCATCGATATCTGCTCCCATTTCCACTCAGGAATAGACAATGACTGTAGCTTTTCTGCTGGCCTCTGATGTTCAGCCTTAATCTGCTGGCAAATCAAACACGTCTCAATGTACTTTGCCACAATCCTTTTCATATTAGGCCACCAGTAATGTTGCTTAAAGTCACTGTACATCTTGGTGCTTCCTAGATGCACAAAAAACTTAAAAAAGTGGGTTTCAGATAATATCTTCCTTTGTAGTTCTTCATTATTTGGAACAAACCACTCATTCCGGAACTTAAGAATTTTGTCGTCCAAATAACTGAACTCCGACTTGTCATAAAAAAACCATGCTTGATTTAATTTCATTACATTCAGCGTCGTCCTTCTAGGCTTGCTTAATCTTCTCCAGAATAGTGGGTTGTAAGGATATGACTGATAACATGGCTGACACATTTGATACCACTTCCTAGTCAAATTTTTGAAATTCAGCATCCAAAGCTAATGACATAATTGGAGTCATGGCGGTAGTGGATGCCACCATTCTGCTTAATGCATCTGCCACTACATTTGCCTTGCCAGGGTGGTATTTAATCTCAAAATCATAGTCCTTTATGAATTCTAACCACCATCGTTGCCTCATATTCAACTCTTTTAAGTGAAAATATACTTTAGACTTTTGTGATCTGAATATATCTCACACGACTGTCCATATAGATAATGCCTCCAAATCTTTAGCGCGAAGACTACCGCGGCTAACTCCGACTCGTGTGTCGGATAATTCTACTCATACGCTTTCAGTTGCCTAGAGGCATAGGCTATCACCTTCCTTTCTTGCATTAACACACACTCTAGACCTATTTTGGAAGCATTACAGTAAATGCTAAAGTTTCTGTTTTCAACAGGTAGCATCAATATCAGAGCAGTGGTCAATTTGTAATAACCTAGAAATTTCAAGAATTTAAATTCTTTTTCGTTAAGGTTTTTTGGAAGGTTTTAGTGAGAAATTTATTCTATGAAAGTTGGAAATTAATTCGTAGAAGAATTTGAGATTTTTGAAGTCGAAAGGACGCGAATTTAACGAAAACACGGAGGTTCAAAATACGTGAGGGCAATTTAGTAATTTGATATATTAAAATTAAAAAAAAAATAATAATAAAACAGCTGAACAGCTTCGCGAAGAAGCCATTCAGCTGTGCGGTTCTTTTCGAGCAGCCGAGCGAGAGACCAGGAGAGGGAGCTGTCGACGACCGACAGCCGAGGGAGAGACGCCCGTGTGCAGGGAACTCCAACTAACTGAAGCCAGCTGGTGGCTCAACGTTTCCGGGCCAGAACCGACCGAAAAATAGGTAGCCTTCCCCTGTTTTTTCTCTCTGTTTTTGGTGACCGATTGTGATTGGTATGCTTTGAGCTAGACTTCTGAATTTTGAGCGTGTAATTAGAGCGTTTAGAAGGGGCATCAACGATGTTTAACCATTTATTGGTTGAGTGCTCGGGTTTGGAGGAAAACCCGACAATGTTGACTGTGCAATTCGGATTTTTGGCTTTTGGAAACTTTAAATTGTTGTTAGATTATGGTTAATAGGCTAGAATGTGGCTGATTGGTGAAGAAAATTGGTGAATTGGAGTTGAAACCAGAAATGTGGATTTTGAGATTTTTTTTTTAAAAACAGAATCTGTTTTAGTGTTTTTGGCTCGACTTCAGTTATTTGTTTTAAATTCTATTGTAGTGAGATAAATTAGATTGTTAGAGGAATGTTTGGCCACTGGAATCGTTCGATTCCGATAACCGACGCAAAAGTTATGCGTGTTGGAAGGTTAAGTCGAGTTTTGAGCCAAGCTAGGTTAGTAAGGCGTTTTTGATAAAAATTGTGAGATGTGATGTTAGTGTTGATGATTTTAGTGTGTAAGGTAAGTTTTGAGTGAGTTTTGTTCAAGAATCGAAGATGTGAAATTTTTGGGTAAAGGGCAGATTCAGTTTTTGGCGATTTTCATCTAGCTTGGACTTATTGTTTTAAAATCTGTTTAACTATGTTATACTAGGTTCCTAAAGGAGCATTTAGCCTCTTGAATCGTTTGATTTCAATAACGGATGCAAAAGTTATGCGATTCCGAAGTTTATGCCAGTTTTCTGCCGAACCGAATTATTGACCCGTTTTATTGGACTTTTATGGATTTAGTTGAGAGATATGATTTTTAGTATATTTAGTGAATTTTGATGCGTAGATTGATGTGTGATTGTTTATGTCTAGGTTGAACCAGATTTTTGGTGAAAATGTGCACCGGGAAAGCTTAAGACGCTAAGGTTAGTAGTGTATGCATGTGTTTTGCCCAGTTGGGCCTACACCATGAAACTTTAGGATCTATGTTGTTTGATTGTGATTTGCGTGCATATTGTTTGACATGCATCATGTTTTAAAAAGGGAACAAAAATAGTTTTGAGCATGTTTTGAGTAGATGGTGGTGAGACGCGTGGCAGTGGTACCGCGGATCCTGCTCGGGGAGTGGGCCGGTGCTTAACCAACAGCAAATTCTGCTCGGGGAGTGGGCCTGTTAGGCCGTCACGTGGTCTGTATGTGTTGACGGTGAGGATGATGGACAGTGACGGCACGGATCCCGCTCGGGCAGTGGGCTGGTGCATCACTAGTTGCGAATTCTGCTCAGGCAGTGGGCCGGCGGGGCTGTCGCAATATTTGTGTATGTGGCTACTGCGGCCCGTTGCTGGGGAGTTCAGGACGGTGGTGACGCACCAGGGTGGATTCATCCCTGGAGTTGAATACCTTATTCACTATGGTATCTCCTACTACAGGTATGGCGCTAGCTAAGCTTGTAATTACTGTAGCTCCCCAAAAGCTCATCTGACCCCAAGGTAGTATGTATCCTGTAAAAGCTGTCACAATCATTAATAGGAAGATTACAACTCCGAGACACCGAACAAATTCCCTAGGACTGCTATAACTCGCATGATATAGACCACGAAAAATATGAAGGTGAACCACAATGAGAAACATACTTGCCCCATTAGCATGCATATAACGGAGCAACCAGCCTCCTTCAACATCTCTCATAACGTGTTCTACGCTGTTGAAAGCTAGATCCACATGAGGTGTGTAATGCATAGCTAAAAAAACGCCAGTCACTATCTGAATGACTAAACAAATACCAGCTAACGGACCGAACCCCCACCAATAACTAAGATTGCTCGGAGTTGGATAATCTATCAAATGCTGATTCAGTGTGGAGGATATAGGTTGTTTAAGAAGAGAGAATCGTTGCTTTCTTTGAGTCATTTCTCTTTTGTATCATGACAACTCTTGTTCCCCCACCTTTTTAGCGTTCTGGGGCCCTACTTAATATATATATACCTTTATTCTACCTCCGAAGGATGGAGGGGGTATACAGCGAAAGAAGCGTCGAAGGGGTCATCCTGGGTTACTGAAGAGTCGTCCGACTGCCCTAAGTCGATCCAAGACCGAATCAGAGAGGTTTTGACCGCTTTTTCTTCTCTCCAGCACTTTCGGACTGATCATCTTACTGCAACAAAGCAAGCTTAGGAATGAATCTAATGGAAATTGAGGTCTCGCTTGGAAGATTCTTCTTTCTCCTCTTCGGGAATGAAAAAAGGAGAGAAGATTTCGTCCACCAAGGGGGTTTTTTGGGGTGGGGTGCGACCCCTAAGCAATTGGAGGTTCTCGCTCATCTCTTGGGGGTCCATATCATCTGAAAACTTTTCCTCTTTCATTAGCATAGCGAAATGGGAATAGGATGACTCAGCGTCAGGAAAAGTCCACCTTGCCTTGCCGTGATTGAATTTGGCTTCGCTGCGCCCAATCAAAAAGCTTCTTGATTTCATTCCTCCCATTGCATTTTTGGCGAGAGGGAGGCTGTGAGTCACCTGGGCTACGGATTTGTCGGTTGGTTGATTCTCCGAAATCACCTCTTCCAAAAAAAAGGCCTTTAAATAAGAGGAGGTGGTCACGACCCACAAATGAATAGGAAGGGAGGCGAGGGTCTTTTATGAAAGGGGGGAAAAGAGGGGTGGGGCTTTGTTCTGGGAGGGCCGCCTTGCGCAGCTTTAGAAAGGAGAGAATTTCAGAAAGTCACTCTCTCCAACCTTGATTTTCTATCTATCCTTAGAAGTAGGGCGAGAGAAAGTCAATATGATATTTGCGTTGGTTTTTCCAACGAAACTCAACACTTTTTTGTCTTTCTCATTCGGAAGGCAACCCTAAGGCCCACACTCTGACTTCAATGATGGGAACAACCTCCGCACTCCAGCGCTCCAATGAACAAAAGTTCTCCGCCTTACTCTATTTAGAATAGTGGTCGATCCCCCGGAGTGAGATTCTCTCTTTCTAAGAGTACTACCCTGTACGTAGTCTATGTCTGGGGAGCATACTTGAAAGGAAATAGACACAGGCGGTAGAGAGGTCCCCCACTTCGATTCCCGCCCCGTTAACATCTCCGATCCAAGAGAAGGGATTACTCCGTTAGGTCTTTTCGGTCCGGAGCCGGCCGGGACCTACTTACCTTGCTTGTGGACCAGCTGCAGCCCTTGTTCTATTGGTTTGGTGGTTGCTACCAAGACGATTTCTTTATGCCTATCAAAGAACCTCGAGATGCTATGCTAATCCACGAAAAACGATACGAGAAATTAGAAAGCATTATACTGAACGAGGGCGACCCGTGGAAAGACATCGGTTTCTTACTCGTGCAAAGGAACTCAACTTGGACAACTTATAACGATGTTTGTCCCGCATATCACTAGGAAGATTGGGATCTTTACAAAACAAAAAAAAGGCTTGAGCTTGATTTCAAATAAATTAGTCTCAATTCCCGCGAGCAATCACTTTTCGAATCTAAAGTGTGATCTCGTATATTTCGCTTCTGTCCAACATCTTACTGAGTTTCCCCCTCATTTTTTTGCAAAAAGCCGCTCCACGGTGGTAAAGTCTCATCTTGTGTGTTGGCCGAAGTTACAATAGTCACATTGAACCCTGGAATATGTTCGAAGATCTCGAAATGATCTTCCAGTTCCGGGGAGAATTCGCAAAATTCCGTTTCCATCGAGAATTGAATGGAGTTTTCCCGTATTTCGACCGGAGAATCTAAGAGAGACATTACTGTCGAGATTCTGACCGAAAAATGAGACATTCCATGCCCTCGGAGAGTGCTTTGTCGTGCTAGGTCAAAGACATAGCCTTTGTCTTTATTTGACCCCGGTGGATTGGATCGAAACGACTTTCCTGTTGAACCCCGTCGACTTCTTGGGGTCTGTATGAATTTCTGACCGCACGGAATCTCCATAGCCAATTTTCCATTTTTGATTATGAAATCATAGGGTGCCTTTGGTACTACTCTTATTTCACACGATCCAGGAACTTCCATAACGTTGGCGTGATTCAGTTTGAGCAACGGATCCTGACGTGATACATCTTCGTAATGAAAATCGAGTGAAAACATGAGTTGGCTTTTTGACAGTATCTATAGAATGAGCACTGTGAACTATCTGCTTCAAAAAGATAGTTGTAAGAATGAAACGGAAACCTTCGATCGGAGACTAGATAGGTCTTTTTGCTTCCTGTGGTGAGACTCACTCTTTTCGTTTCGACTGTTCACTCAACGATTCCGCTCTTGGTAGGAAAATCTCCCCTGCCTCTTGTTGAATCAGGTGAATCTGCGTTTGGCGCTATCATCTTAATAGTTGTAATTGATCGCGTTAAAGGACTGATCTCTCTCTCTAACTAGAAAGATCATAAGAGTTCACGCAGCGGAGAAGTCCGGCTTAAGCGAATTTCGATTATGACATTCAAAGCCTTCTCTTTTTTGAATCAAGATTGCCTTGGTGTTCTTTGAATGAGTCTCCCGCTGTTGGTGCTTTAGTACGGGCAATAGGAAATGGCCTAACTAGGAAGGGCAGACTCAAGGCGATGACTAGTAGATATCCCAGGAGTTTAGAAAGCTAACGAATTTCACTATGTTTTAGTGCCGGAATGATTTTGGATTTGAATCAACTACCTCATCCTGTAAACCCTCTTGCCCACCACTAGTCACTCTGTTGGTTAGCTGGGAATGAATGTGAACCAATTCGCCCTACCTGCGAGCGAGTTCGACTTCTAGGAGTTATAGTCCCTAAGTAGCAAGAAGAAGGTTTAGAGATTGTTCTTACATTACCAAAAAATGAAGGTTCCAAGAAAAGAAAGGCAACTGGGATTGATGCCACAGTGATTGAGTCAGCTGCACATTCATCTCTTATGATATGAAGAAAGGCTTGTTCTCGAATACCTGCAAGTGAATCAGATCTGGGCTTACTGTACTCATCTTTAGAGATCCTGCGGGTTAATACGACTTCCACCTCGGACTAGATTCACTAGATGGACTCTCCTTATCAAGAGATCTAGTTACTTTATGGGTAGAGGTAGTGAGACCAAGAAAGAGAAGAGGGAGTATGTGAAAGATCCATTGACCCCAACAACAGGACAAAGGAAGAGGCATTTTCGGGGACTAGCCCGCTTCCCATTACTCAAGAGGAAATTCCTCGCACATAATTAAGGGAGCCATTGAAAGGTGACTAAAACACCAGAAACGGCGACTACCCGAGCTAATGATAGAGGCAAGAACACTTTCCGGCCAAGTCCCATTAATTGATCATAACGATATCGTGGAAATGCTGCACGGACCCATATATATAGAAAAAGAAAGAGAATCACCTTGATACTCAACCAGATCGAGCCCGGGATCTTCTGGAAAATGGGAAGATCTAGGATAGGCGGCCAACCTCCTGGAGAGAGCGATGTGCATGGACCAGGTGAGTAGGGATGCAGCTCCGTGGACCGCTCGTCGGGCCTGATAGGTGGTGGTATCACACCCTTCTCAAAGGAACCGTACGTGACACTCTCGCGTCATACGGCTCCGTCCCGGCATCAGGACCTCCCCTTTGACCAACAGGTCCTCGAACCTGAGATTGGTCCTCCCCCTTTACTCAATGGATAGCGTAGCGCTTTCTTTCTTGACTCCATTTCCACTAGTAGTCATAGCGAGTTTGCTATGTGGTGGAGTCTTCGTCCCCATCCCTTCGAAGGGCTACCCTCTCTTTCAATTGAGAGAAGGCGGATTCCCATCCTTTCGAGATCCGAAGAAAAGAAAGGGTATAGAGTCTTTCCAAAGACTCCTCTCCCCGGGTCGGTGCGGGAATTCTCGAGGGCACGGGCTCCCTGTCCCCCGTTGGATCAAGGACAGACATTATACGTAGAATATCCACCTCGAATAGGTCTTCGGCTTGAATACGGGTCAAATAGAGGACCTCGGCAGCCGGTCAAGATAGATGGGGTCTTTGGCTAAGAGCCTCCGTTGCTCAAGTCGATCGAGTAGCAGGAGCACAAATAGACTTCTACCTAGGGGGGACCAGTTCTCTTTATGATGATGATCTAGAACTCATTCATAATCATCCGGAAAGCAGCAGAGCAAGCGGTTTGGTACCCAGTAACGGAGCCAGCGGACCGGCCATCGTAAGACCCAACTCCACTTAGAAGTAGGTAGGTCAAAAAATCGATTTCTTTCTCCACAACCCAAAAACATTTTTCCCAACTTTCTGTTGGTAGACAAAGAACTGCCAACCCACCCTGTATCTCCCTAGCTAGTAGTATCCTGCTGCCTACTAGATCCCGAAAGTGAATAGCAAGCATACATAGAGCTTGATCTAAGAGAAGGAATGAGACGTGAGAGCAAGTTAGAGGAGAGTGAAGCGAAGCTTGTTGTGAATAGGCTACTAGACTAGATAAGAGAGAATTCTCGTATGGAGCCCCACTAACCAATTAATTAATAACCAACTCGTAAAGGCAAAGAAAGAGGAGATCTTATTCCCCTTTTCAAAAGCTAAAGACAAAAGAAAGAAGGGTGTGAAGTGAAAGAAGGCCTAGCTGTAAGTACTTCCCTGGTATCCAACAAAAAGTGCACTTTGGTTTCATTCCTTTTGCTCTAAGTATACACCTTTTTAGCCAGTGATTACGGACAAAGAAGTAGATGCTCAAGCCCGCAATAGAAAGGGGGAGCCCTTCACTCATTAGTGCAATCTAAAGCGGAATAGCCTTGAAATTGATTCGCAGTATTAGAGCGAGAAAGTCATTCAAACCTGTTTTCACTCTAAAGAGAGCCTATTCGAGAACAGCAAGAAGATAGTTCTCTTTCAAGCGTTGAATCCTTGGCTCGCATACAAACAAAACCCAACCCGCTTAAGCTCCGGTCTTCGAACTCTCTACAATCTTCCCCCTCTTGAATAGCGTACTCCTTCTCCTTCCTCTTTAAGCTAGGCCCCTGTCCACTAGGCTCCCCGCTAGCAGGAACCCAAACAAAGAAAGAAGAAATCGAAACCCCCCCCTCTAAATAGTCAGGCTTACTTATAGCTACAAGAGCAAGCCACTTTGAATAGGAAGTATGAACAGGCAAGAGTCAGAAAAGCAAGAATCCAAAATGACAAGAGAAAGGAGGCACTCAAGCTGGCTCTTCTAACTGGAACCGATACCGAACCCGAACCCGCTGACTGTCCAATTGACATTGCGCCCTTCCTTTGCCATGGTGATTCCTAGCTGACAGAGGAGTAGCCTAGGGGCAGGACAGACCTTAGTTAGCGCATCCGTTTTCTTGATTCCATCCAGCTGGCTGATTTCCGATCTCTCCGGATTCCGATCCGTTGGTAAGTCAGTCTACGATTCCTTGCTTGAGTCCGCATCCCCTATTGGCTTGATTGCATATTCTTATTCGACTTATCGCATGACTCGTTTCTAAAGTTTCATTCAAGTCCTCACTCCTACGCCTAAACTCATTTATCCTGAACTCTGCTCGTATTACCAGAAGCAAGGCCAATTCATTCCATAAGACTTCTGGCCTGGAAGGGCAGATGCATTTCTAGTTTTGAGGGGAGCCCCCCAAAAAGGCAAGAAACTTACATTCAAGAGGGCAAACCTGTATGAGGATTTCAAACTTGACTTTCCTGTTTACTCATTGGATTCACTCAAGATGAAAACTAGCCTACTTACTTCTTTAGACCTTGTCCCAGTAACCAGATAACTTAACTGGCTTGCTAGCCCAAGATCCCCTATAATAGAAGAAATTGACCTTGCCTTAGAAACTTCTTTATATCGAGGGATGAGCATTCGGGCCTCTAAAGCAAGATTCAAATGTCCTGTTGGATAAGGAGACCTAAAACACCAGTCAAGGTTTTCAGGTCGGTAACAAAGGGCCATCATTCTTTTTCAGTCTGCGCATGAATGATCCACTTGCCGCCGCTGACGTGACCATCCCCAATAGATATGCCTAGATCGGTGGCAGATCCACTATAGGGAGAATGTGTTGGGAGACGACCTCCCGCCGCGGTAGTATGAGCCTTCCATTTCCTTGATGTTACACAGGATGCGCAACGGAGGGTAGTACGAGGTGGGGTCAAATATGGTGGGGAGCATTACATTAGAAAGAATAGAAAGATATGTTCAAAAGAACGAACCAAGGATGACCTCGGCGTATCGGTTGGTGTTCCGGCCTTGAACCTGCTTAGCCAAGCTCCCCCGCCTTCACGCCCAGGTGAAAGCCTTACCTCTATTCCGGAATAAGAGCATATAGCTACAATGCCTAAGAGAACCCGGTCTTTCTTCTTTTCTAAAGCTTTGAAAAGGACAGATTCACGTCCTGCACATTCTTCCAATCGACATGAGGACCACCGCCTTCAACTAAATCAAGCAAGAGACAGCTAGCCGGGTTCCGGCATAAGGCTCTTTTCGTTAAAGAAAGGCAGTCAAGAAAGCGAGTACGAGTTCGTGACCTAATAGAATCGTTTTTTTTGATCCCTTCTATACTATATAGGGTAAGGTAAGAAAGCTATCATACGTGATTCCACTAGACTTGAAAGCAAATGAAACAAACCGGAAGGCCCTACTGTATGTAACCTATAAGATCTGGAGTAGCTCCCTTATCTCATTGCTTACTAAGCGCAAACAAAGAGTTCAAGCATTTAGTTATCAATTAACCAATCATTTGATCATGAAGACACTTCCTTTTCTTATCTATCTTTCTTACACAAGAGATTGCTGAAAAAATCCTTGAGCAAGAAGTCTAGCATCACATCGATGTGGTGCAATGGTTGCTTTGGTTTCAGTCTTTTCAATGGTTAGATAAGATTATGAGTGCAAGTGCATATCAGATCATGAGCGGGACGTTTTTTCAATCGGGGAAGGTTTTTGGTGACAAGAATGGAAATGAGATATCAGAAAATCCAACTTCTTTTCAGAATCTGAAAGTCGTCGAAGAAAACCATGCATTTCTCTTTAAGAATAAAGGAATAGGTGAAAAAAGAGTAGCGAATGCCCTTGATTCTCGCGAAGATCCTCGAGCACCCTCTTCTTGTATTGAGGGAGGGAGTTCTCCCAACCAAATTCCTCTAGCTCTAGGCTTTCGTTTACAAGGATAGCAAGAACTTCACCATCACACTCAAAGCCAAAGTCACATAAGAGCTTTCCTATCCGTTTTCTTTTGAGAGAGGAAGTAGAAAGCCACAAGTACCGTACCCCATATTCATTCCAGAGGTACTCACATTGAACCTTTGATTTGGAAGAATAGGTAAACCACCACTTTCCGCTTGCTTTTGCTTTCTTTAGGAGCATACTCGTTTGTAGATTCAAATGTCTATCTTTGGTTACATATGCAATATCTAATTTTGGACTTTATAGAACAGAACTCTAACTCGACTTATTAGTCGTCTTTAGAGTTCTGTACAGGTTCCCTACTAGTCTGTGGACTGTTCCCTATTGATATAAAAGGACTTTGAGTAGTTCCTATTAGGAATGCCCTGACTTGATTGAATGATTGGTTGGATTGAATAGCTAGGCCTATCTTTGTACGATGAAGAAGCCTCAGATAGCCTTTTCAAAATGGAGAAAAGAATTAGTGACTGTCGATTACTACCTGCCCCTAAGCCTGACTGCCTTCTTTCTTTCTCTATGCCATGCCTACCTGAAACCATCCCTCTACTCTAGGGGGTGTACACAGACCAGCGAGATAGTCATTCTTACACCGCTCCTTTAGCTACAGTTACTTTATTATATTAGGTGTCATGCAAACTGTAATTGAGAAATTGAGTCTTAGCTGTTTAAGTACAGGAGGATAATAGGCTATGTAAGTATAGGAAGAAAGCTATTGAGATTTGGATAGCCGCTTTCCCTTATCGAGCTAGTTAGCAATCCCTTCTTAAACCCTGTTCCCAGGCCTATGATCAAGTAGATAATCATCTTCCATTTTAGTGGAAGTTGCAGGCCAATTCCTTCTATGGTTCCAGCATTGGTCAAGGCAGTTCTCTTACAACCTATCCTACCTTCTCTCGATTACAGAATAAGCATATCTTCTGCTATAACCGACATTGATCTAGTTATCTTTCGGATAGATAGAGAAGCAAGGTTTTTCTCACTACTGGCAAGAAGCCTTAAGAGAAGAAGAAGCCATTTCTAGTGAAAGAGGCTGGGACCTAGCCTTCTTTCTCTTTGTAGTTGGGATAGCGGGCAGGATTCTTAGATGTGGCTTCTAGACGAGGAGCTGAGGATAGAGGTAGAAAGTCTTCTCTTTATGACTTCCCTTGAGCTTTTCCTTCATGCACTGGGGGAGACTTCTAAGCTTCTTTTCTTGGTTGATAGTTCGATGTAACTGCGTGACTTTCTGGATGATGGATAGAGCAATAAGGAATGCATTCAAAGAGGATGTAATCCTTTCCTTCCTTCTCCATCGTACAAGACTTGTAGTTGATTAAGGCTCTACTTGATTGAATTTGGATTCGAGTTTTCACTAGTATGCGAAATGTATGGTTGATAGGGCTCTTACCTACTCAATGTTTAGAAAGGAAGATTACCGGAAGGAGTGAGTGAACGTAGTTGAACGGTGCAAGCAGCAAGCGGGACAAGATCAAGTGTTGTGGTTTAATGAATCGAAGGAAATGTTGCCGGCTCTTTCGTCACAGCCATCAAGCTAACAAGAAGACGACTAAGCCTATTCGCCCCACAAAGAGGTCGCCTTCGGGACTTCTTAACAAGGAAACCAGATTCTCACCTCACCAAGGCATAGATAGGCAAGAGCTAAGAGAGAGAAAGAAAAGTCAGTAACGGCGGAGCATAAGTTATATAGCTACATTCTACTTCCCGGTTCTTTTACCAGCCAGCCTACGGCACCTGAGCATCCGCATGACGTTCTCATATGATCCTGTGACGGGGCTTAGGCAGTTTTACAGAATGGTATCGTCAAGCAAGAAGGCAAAGGTGGGCCTCTCGAGAATGAAAGGAAAGGCAGGAAAGATATTCGACATAGACCGACCGAAGCCAATCCTTCATCCAGTTCCTGTGGTTTGTCTTTGAGAACTTGACTTTACTTGAGTGTTAGGAAGTCACAAAACACTCCTTGCCGCTGCCAAACATGTATGTTGAAGTCTCGGAAACATGTTTAAGTTATTGACATTTATCGGAGAATCGACAGTTCGTCTCAGGGAATCCTAGATCAATCATAGATCTGGTATAGCTATATCCTTCCCTAAGCCAGTTCGATACCATTGGGAATTGGAGCCCCATTCGAAGAACTTAGTTAAGGTACTACCGTTTAGTAAACATAAGTGCCCGACTCTTTCCAAATCCAGCTCGTCAGATGAACCTGCATCTTGACTCTTAGCTCTGCGTCTTCTTGGAAGTGAGATCAGGGTGGTGATAGACAGAATGAAAAAGGTGAGGCCTTCGAATATGAGACTCCAGGCATCGAGGGCAGGGAGGCAATAGCGCCGGTAAAGACAGCATCCCGTATTAGTGATTGTTTACCTTGTTTTGCGCTGTTCGAGAGGTTTGAAAGAAAAATCAAGATCAAAAGCGAGTCGTTTCAGCAGCAGTCAAGATAGAGGTAGAAGTTGAAACAGGATCAGAAGCAGCTACTACAGAAGATGGAATTGAAGCTAGTACAGCCTCAGTCGACCCTCCGGATGGAACTGCTAGACTTTGACTATTACCTTCTTCAATGCTAGCTGTAGCTTCAAGCTTTCCTTAGCACAAGCAGCAGCTAGTTCAGGACTCCATTGACTAGCCTCACGAAGAATTGCATTACCCTCACGAGCAAGATCACGTCCTTCATTACGAGCTTGTACACATGCTTCTAGAGCTACTCGATTAGCTACGGCACCGGGTGCATTTCCCCAAGGATGCCCTCAAGTTCCTCCACCGAATTGTAGGACAGAATCATCTCCAAAGATCTCGGTCAAAGCGGGCATATGCCAAACATGAATACCCCCTGAAGCCACGGGCAGAACACCTGGTAGAGAAACCCAATCTTGAGTGAAATCAATACCACGGCTTCGATCTTTTTCAAGAAAATCATCACGTAGTAAATCAACAAATCCTAAAGTGCTTTCTCTTTCCCCTTCAAGCTTACCTACTACAGTACCAGAGTGAATATGATCTCCACCAGACATACGTAAGGCTTTAGCTAGCACGCGAAAGTGCATACCATGATTCTTCTGTCTATCAATAACTGCATGCATTGCACGATGGATGTGAAGAAGTAGACCATTATCTCGGCAATAATGAGCCAGGCTAGTATTTGCAGTGAATCCTCCTGTTAAGTAATCATGCATTACGATAGGAACTCCCAATTCTCTGGCAAAAACTGCCCTTTTGATCACATGTACCTGCCAAAAAATGTCCTTTGATTTCACCTGTTTCAGCCGAAATGGCTTCGGCAAAAAAGAAGAAACGGTCTCTCCAACGGGTTGGGAATTCACGTTCTCATCATCTTTGGTAAAATCAAGTCCACCGCGAAGACATTCATAAACAGCTCTACCATAATTCTTAGCAGATAACCCCAATTTAGGTTGAATAGTACATCCCAATAGGGGGCGACCATACTTGTTCCATTTCTCTCTCTCAACTTGGATGCCATGGGGTGGGCCTTGGAAAGTTTGAGAGTAAGCAGGGGGGCTAAGTGTAGGCTCTCCAACCTTGAAGAACTTCTTAATCTTAGTGATGATAAGCGGGAGGATTTCAGGGCCGTCTGGGAGCTTTCTTGATGGGAGCAGTATCGCTTTTTATAGTTAAGTGGTGCACTGCCATTCATCGGATAAGACTACGTCGGACATCTTGTAGTACAAATTGCCACATAATTGAGTGAAGGACTTCAATGCGCAGCGAGAGATGGACCGAGATAGGAGCCAGAATGGTAATAGGCAGGCTTACCCTCTTGTAGTAAGACATATATGCATGCGGTAGAACTGTTGACAGAGTGGTCCAGCTCCGACCTTTAGTTAGGGCTGAGTAGCGCCTTTCAAGGTCCTATTTCTGCACGAGAGAACAATATGATGTCACGAATAGCGTGAAATCTTCGAATTGAAGTGCTAGCATTTCTGTACTGTAAGCTAAACAATGAAACATTAATGCCCGGGCCTGAAATCTCCGACCTTGAAGAACTGTTTGATGTCCCAGTCGTGACTACAACCTGGAAGTCCAGAAACAAAGAGACAGTCGGTCTTGCACCAGACGATACTGGTTCATGTAATCGTCCAGTTACGTGAATTGTGACCAGAACTAATGCACCAAGTTCAATCTCTTTCCATTGGCCATAGAGCACAGTCTTCTATATTGTTCCAGCCTCTGTGAATCAACCGGACGTCGGTGGCGCAGCAAATCCTGTTCCTGGTAGCGGGTCACATGTATAGGAATTCTTTCCGAAGGGAACGTGTCCTTGGTCAGAGCACAAAAGTGGATGCTAAACTAAAGGTGCATCAATGGATACCTTCTGCCTCAAACACTTCTCCAGCGGTTTCACTGGTCGCTGGTTTGCCATTCTCAGTGTCTAGAACTAGAAACTAGAGTCAGAACATCGGCTTATCACTCTTTATAAGTGCATTATCAATCTTACAGCAATTAAATGATATAATAAACCTGACTAGCGGTACTTGAGATTTGATTGCATTTACAGTACTTTCAGCGTTACAATGTCTTCTAAATATGATGAAATATCTACTGACTTAGATAGGATAGTTACTAGTCAATTGAATATAGTCAGACAAAACAAGCGATAATGCGCATGATGCCTGGGAGGAGGCAGCATCGTATTAGAGCGATCAAGAAAATGAGTTATGAGTTAATGTCTCATTGTTCTTTGTGTACTATGTTATCTCCACAATTGATTATGATTCAATATCCTTACATTATCAATCTTACAGCTAAACAATGAAATATCAACTAATCGCGGGAAATGAGTGAATTAATTGAGTTATGAGTTCCGCTGTTAATGTAGCACGTCTCACTGGTGTGCACTTTCGCCAAGTGCTTTGTCTCGAGCACATCTCGAATCCAGTGATACCTCACTTCAATGTGCTTGGACCTCGAATGAAATGACGAGTTCTTGGAGAGGTGGATAGCGCTCTGGCTATCGCTAAACACAACATATTTCTCTTGGTGCAAACCGAGCTCCTCGAGAAATTTCCTCATCCACATCCTTGCAACCCTCAGTAATCGCAATATACTCAGCTTCTGTGGCGCAACACACTTTTGCAGCGCCAGGACCCTGCAAAAGTCATCAAGAATCCTGAAACAGATTTCCTGGAATCACCTGCCATGTCCGAATCGGTGTACCCAACTAGCATTGGATCGCCGCTACCAAAACACACCCTGGAAGTGCCTCTCAGATATCTCAATATCCACTTCACTGCTTCCCAGTGTTCTTTCCCAGGATTAGAGGGCTGACTACTCCAACAGAATGAGCAATATCGGGCCTAGTGCAAACCATGGCGTACATCAAACTGCCAACCGCGGACGCATAAGGTCTGTTAAGAACTTGACTGTTAAGGAAAGGCAACAAATCGGGAGTTAACAAGCGCGACTGTTGGCTAGAAAGAGTGAATTGAGCTACGAGTTTCTGAATTGGTCGACTTTGATGGTAGGTACCATCAGAAGGTAACCGCCTGAGAACATTCATTGACCATTGATGAAAGGGGTACAGGAGCCTTTGCCTAACAAGCGGTAGGAGCTTGATTTGCTGTCTTTTCTTTTTGCTATCGCGCAGTCTTCCTTCATGCCTCATTTCGGCATAGCTGTCCACAAACTGAACAGGATATCGAGATTCTCTTCAGATAAAAGGAAGCTCTTCGTCACGAGCTGGACTCGAACCAGCGCTTTCCAGATCCGATTTCAACCTTTCTGATCGTGACTTTTTGACCCGGTTCGTCGCGCGACAGAGAAAGCAAGACTAAGTGCAGACTACATCCGGGGCCGTTCGCATGGAACGACACACACAGTAAGCGCTCTTGTCAAGCGGATGGGGGATGGGTCTTAGCGGGACAACCACATTTAGGAGTGATTTGGAGCCCCTTTGGAGAAGAAGAGCACTTCATAGGAACCCCCAAGGACATATTGTGCTTGGCTATAGTGCGCATGGTACGCACATGAAAAAGAATATTAGCGAACATATAAACAAGAACTGAAAGAGATACGAAGGTGATCCATAGAAAAAGCGGATCGGACCAGGTCAATGAAAAAAGCTTTTCTATTCAGGTAGAATGTAAGAGAAATTCAAATGAGAAAACTTCAGTACGTCAGAAAGGCTATGTCATTTACAACCCTGGCGTATTTCGGATGCTTGAAGTCCCCGAAGAAAGGGGAAAATAGGGCTATAAGTAGGCCGTTTGCTATTGCTATAAGGGCTGCTCGCCTTTATACGGCTTGACTTCGCTATCGCTCCCACACCTGTAGCGTTCGTGGTCGGCCTCAAAAGTGGTATTCCTGCTATACCAGAATGCCTATTATCTAGTGCTAGAAGCTTCGTCAGAAGCAAGCAAGATGAGGTCGCTATGAAGTTAGCGTCCTGATCGAGCAAGGCGTAGTCTTTTCCATCTCTCTCTTTAGACCAATTGAGTGCCTTTCTTTACCACACCACCCATTTTTCTGACTGGTCTGAGATGTGAAACCTAGCGAGCTCCCTCCTCCGGATCTCGTCCAGCTTAGCCGGAAGTGAGGCTTCTTCGGTATGGTCCAATTCCAGCTGGAGTCCCCTAGTATAGTCGGGTCGGATTTCGTGGAAAAGGTCTTTCGACAGAAAAAGAAGGAGCCCATTTCACTTACTCAACCTAGATAAGGTAAGGGGATCCTCAATTTCCCCAGGTATGTGAATAACGGCGGACGCGTAGAAGGGGGAGGAAAGGGCCTCCCATATCCTATCCGTAGGGAGGGGTATTCCCTCGAAAATCCGATTTTCCCTGGGGGAAGCGATGAAAACTGGAGAAGCTTCCCCGGTTCCGGTTTGGGGGATTAATTGATTGGATACCCGAGAACCATAATCTTTCCTAGGAACAGCTTCTACGACGATAGATAGGGGTCAGGTTTGTTTGGCATCTATGCCCCCTGCCCTCCAAACAGTAAGGGAGCCTTTCAGCTCGTACTGCTCACACTCCTAGATCTTCACGGCACCTCCTCCACCATAGTGTGAGTTGGGAGCTGCTCCGAAAAGCGAGGCCTACTTCCAAATTCGCTTTCAACAAGGTCAACAAGACCACGAAAAAGTCCACTATCTATGGTGATCTGATCATAGGTGAAATCCAATCCCTTGGCCTCTCGGAAGCGAGAAAGCGAACAGCAAGCTGAAAAAGCCCGGCACCCCTTTTCATAATAAGAAGGTCAGCTTCATAGCCTTACCTTCCTTATTATTAGAGAAAAAAAAAGGGGAAGCTTCTTATATATACTATATAGAACCCTACTCCCCAACAACTACAAGGGTGCTTGCTTGCATTCTATTCTATAAGCGGAGCTATTTGTCGAGTCTACGAAGCTTCGTAGGTCTCCCTCCCCTCGCCATGCCACTAGATCCATAATGACTGGCGAGTCGGAACATTTACGAATATAACCACGCGGAGCGGCCTAATATTCAAGGGGCTCGAAAGCCGGCCTATCGAAGAAAGATCGAATTTCACCTTCGGTGGAACCTGAGTTTTTGAGTCTTTTGAAATTCGAATAATATAAGAGGTGGGAATCGCAAGAATTGAGAAGTCCTCCATTGAATTGAATAATGGGATGGGAAAGACAGGTTCGGAAATGGCCGGATTAGCAGGAAGAAGGGCCTTGAAAGGTGTACGTACATAAATAAGGAGGCTGGTTATGGCCTTGACTTGACTTGATAGGGCTCCTTCCCATCTATCTTGACCGGGAAGAGGGGGG
>JAJTVC010002077.1:2194-15745 GCA_022433055.1 Begonia peltatifolia | reverse complement strand
CATAGTGACCCGCTCCCACTTCCACTCAGGTATAGGTAATGGTTGAAGTGTCCCCGACAGCCTCTGATGCTCCGCCTTTACCTGCTAACCACACAAGTCTCAACATGCTTGGCTATCTCCTGCTTCATATTGGGCCACCAATAGTGTTGTTTCAAATCTTTGTACATCTTAGTGCTTCTAGGATGCACAGAGAAGGGAGACGAGTGAGCCTTGGACAATATTTTTCTTTTCAGCTCTTCACTCTTTGGGACATACCAACTATCCAGAAACCTCATAATCCTATCCTCCGAATAGCTGAGTGCAGTGCTAGTATTGGCCTCCATTCTTGCTTTCCGTTCATTGCACTTGGGGTAAGTCTCTTGGGCCCGCTTAATTCTGTATAGGATGCTCGGACTCAACAACATCGCCGACAGTGTGGCTCAGTCTTTAGCTCGGTAGGCATTGCTAAAATCATAGCAGACATCGAAGTTGACACTCGGCTCAGGGCGTCCGCTACCACTTTTGCTTTTTCTGGATGATACTTGATTTTCAGGTCGTAGTCTTTAACCAGCTCAAGCCACCTCCTTTGTCTCATGTTTAGCTCCTTCTGCGTGAAAATGTACTTCAAACTCTAGTGGTCCGAGAAGATTTCACATTGTAGTCGATATAAATACTGCCTCCAGATTTTAAGATCGAAGACCACTACTGCCAACTGCAAGTCATGCGTGGGATAATTTTCCTCGTATGGTTTCAGTTGCCTTAAAGCATAGGCAATCACCCTTGCATTTTGCATCAGCACGCAACACAAGCCTATCCTGGAAGCGTCGCAATAAATGCTGAATTTCTCCCCCTCTACCGGCAGCATTAGCAAAGGGTCTGTAGTCAACCTCTGCTGCAACGCCTGAACGCTGTCCTCGCACTCATCAGACCAACTATAGATCATGTTCTTCCTGGTCAATCGAGTCAAAGGGGCTGCGATCTGGGAAAATCCCTCGATAAACCTCTGGTAATATCCTGCTAACCCCAGAAAACTGCGTATCTCACTGGCACTGGTCGGTCGTGGCCATTCCTTCACAAACTGAACCTTTGCTGGGTCCACAGAAATACCATCACAAGAGATGACGTGCCCAAAAAATTTAATCCTATCCAGCCAAAATTCAAACTTACAGAATTTAGCATATAGTTGGTGCTGCCCCAGAGTCGTCAGCACAATCCTCAAGTGCTCTCTGTGATCATCTTTACTCCAAAATTATATCAGGATGCCATCAATGAATACTATCACGAATCTATCAAGTTGCTCCCTGAATACTCGGTTCATCAGGTCCATTAAGGCAGCTGGGGCATTAGTTAGTCTGAACGACATGACTAAAAACTCATATTGTCCATACCGCGTCCGAAAAGCTGTCTTTGAGACATCTTCCTCCCTAACCTTCAGCTGATAATAACCGGACCTCAAATCAATTTTAGAGAACGCCCCTGCCCCCTAAAGTGGATCAAACAGATCATCTATCCTTGGCAATGGGTAGTTATTTTTCACCATCAACTTGTTCAGCTCCATGTAATCAACACACATGCGTAGAGATCCGTCCTTCTTTTTAACAAAAAGCATCGGTGCACCCCACGACGAAAAACTAGACCGTATAAAGCCTTTATCCATCAACTCCTTTAATTGTTCCCTTAACTCTTTCAACTCGGTAGGCGCCAGCTCGTACAGGTTCTTGCACAGTGGCTCGGCTCTAGGGTATACTTCGATAACGAACTCAATTTCCCTGTTAGGGGGCAGGCCTGGCAGATCATCCAGAAATACCCCCCGAAAATGCTGCACAATGGGGATGTCTTAAAGTTTAGCCTTGCCCTGAAATTGCACGTCCATAACACTAGCCTAGAAGACCATGCATTCACCTCGTAACAACTGTTGGGCTTTCATAGACGACACTGCTGAAATCCTACTCAAACCCTTCCCCGCCGTGAAAGAGCAACTCTCTCCACTCTGGAGCCGAAAGTGGATCTCTCTGATCCTGCAATCGATTGCGGCATAGTGCCAAGACAACCAATCCATCCCTAAAATAGCCTCATACCCTTTCATGTCGAGTATGATATGATTAGCGTACAACCATTTTTCTTCCACTGTCACAATATCACCTAGTACCACTTGAACTGAGTATAGGCGCTCCCTCGACGGCAACAATACATCATAGAATTGCCCAGAATAGCTGGGCACTAGATTCGCTTTGACCACGAAGGCAGTAGACACAAACGAATGAGTAGCACCCGTATCGACAAGATTATAAGCTGCCATGACCGAAATAAGAATACTACTTGAAATCACTGATGGCTTGGCGGCATCGTCCGGCTCAATGAGGGCAAAGACTCTTGGTGTCACTCTCGCTAGGGCCTTGCTTAAATTCAGGAACTCTTAGCAAAATGCCCCATCTCATTGCAGTTGAAGCACCAATTCTGTCGCGGCTTCTGACAATCTCTAAACAAGTGGCCTGCCTCGCCACAATTGTAGCATCGCCCTGCATCCACCATGCACTCAACGAGGTGACTCCTTTGGCACTTAGGGCATACTGGAAACTGTTCTGGTCCCTGAGATCGCTTGTTGCTCCCCTGACTGCTAGAACTGTGACTTGACCTCTTCAGGCCCTTTCGCTAAGACGACTCCTCTCCACTCGATTGCGACAATAGTTCTTTGAAATATCTGCTAGGCTGTTCTTTAGGCAGCTCTCTGTAACTGGAAACCTTTGTCCTAGCCTCCTCAATGTCTAGCGCCTTCGCCACCACCTCCTCGTAAGGCACCCCTCGTGTTCCAGCTATCCGCATACCCATGTATACGTCTGGCTTCAGGCCCTGTACAAATTAGTGTACTTTGTTCTCGTTTGGGCTCACCAGATAACTAGCAAACGGAGATAGTGCCTCAAATTGTCTCACATATTCGGCCACGATACCTGTCTGCCTCAACTTGGCAAACTCTACAATCTTCTGGGTTATGACTGAGTGGCTAAAATACTTGCTGAAGAATGTTGTCTTAAATTCCCCCCAAGTCATGGACTTAACATCGGTGGTCGCCTTCACCGAATCCCACCAAAACTGGGCGTCCTTGGCAAGGTGGAATGACGCACTAGATACCCTGTTCCGGTCATCTACTTTGGCATAACCCATCATGTTTTCCATACTTCGAATCCACTCCTCAGCACTGAGTGGATCCGAAGATGATCCGTCGAACACTGAGGGTCTGAGCCTGTTAAACCTATCACCCCCACGATCCGTCGAAGTCTGGGCACTAAACTGACCCTGGTCATCCCTACTCATAAACCGTTCCAGCTGTTATGATTGGCGGTTGACCAACTCGGTAAGCTGTCTAATGGCGTCATCCATATCGCCTACATCTCTACGTGTCTCTCTAACCATAACGTTAAACTTGTATACCACAACATCTAGTGAGTCTAAAAAGAAACTACTAGGGCTCTAAGAAATACTTACAGTTGGTGGAGCACTCCCATGTATCGGCTGGTGGTATTAGGAGATCCATCAAACGACGTTGACCCCGTGGCTCCCACACTCGTAAGATACCCTCTTCCCACCTATTAACCGTCCCCATAACCTTTCGCCCAAGCAGTGTAGAAATTGTGACAGACCCTCTTACCTTCACAATCTCACCCCCTTCTTCCCTCCGAGGGGTCCAACATCCTCGTCAGCCACACTTTCGTTGGGTAAAAGCTCCGACACCATAATTGTAATGCCCCAAAAACCTACCATTTTCTGGTTTGTTCACCGCTCCCACACCACATCTTTAACGCCCCCGAGTCGTCCCCGGACACTGGTCGTCAACCGTATACTCGCTTCTCATCCCAACAGAATTCGTATAAAATTCAAAACTTTTGGTTCTTTGACTCAAAATGACTTACAAAAGAAATACATATGAACGCCGCAGCGGAAAACTCAATTTAAAACTAGTTTAAATAACTTCTCCTTTGTAAAACATAGAAATGAAAAGACCGGTCAACACCTGCAAAAGTTGGTCGACACTTGAGTTTTCTCGGATCTTCTCGTCGGTCGACACTAGAAATCGCCGGTCGACACTTCTACGCTCATCTCAGACAGTGGTCAACACTTTGATTCTCTGCCCGTGCAGGTCGAACCCCACGGTCGACACCCTCACTGATTTTACACTAACCGGTCGACACCCACGGTCGACAGTCAACACCTCGTTGCTCTCTGTCCGCACAGGTCGAAGCCCGCAGTCGACACTCACCTTCCAATTTACATTGACCGTTCGACACCTATGGAGTTCGGTTGACACATTGCACCAGGAGCCTAAAAAAATAACAGCAGTTCCAACAGAATACAGATACAAAAATTCCACGAATAAAACTACCGATTCAAAACCTGAATCATTCAGTTAAACTCTTTCAAATGGTTTAAAAATGCACCTATACATCAATCCCGACTAATAACATCAACACCCATCTATGCCTCAAAACCTATACACTCAACATAGACGTCACAACTCCCAAACAACCTACCTCCGGGCTTCACTCCACAAGTCGGGCCGCCGCAACAAGCTCCACATGTCGGCACAGGGTAGTACACCTCCAATCGCCTACTCGTCCTGTTTAGGCTCATGCAACTCACCTACTAGAGACTCTACACCTACACCACAGAACATACAACATAAGCCTAACGCTCAATAAGTAGTGCAATATGAATACGTAAAATGACAATGCAATCCTATCACATGTGGTCTCTACATTTTCGTTCATGTTGTCACAGCCGGTGGCGCGTGGTACGGCCGCACCATGGTGAGGATGGACTCTCTCGCCACCTCACACCATGGCACATCGCCAAACATCCCGATTTCTCCAGCAACGGGGCCCTCAAACGGTACCCACGCGTCACTCTATGCTCCGCAACCATTCTAGGGTAAGCCTGGACACACTCGCCATGCAACCCCCTGGCACGTCCCCATCGTCCTGGTTCTTCCAGCAACGAGGCCATAGTTGCACACCACTACACGCACACTGTAGCAGCCATCCCAGGGTCAGGCTGGACGCACTCGCCACACAACCCCCTGGCACGTCGCCACCATCCCGGTTTCTCCAGCAACGGGGCCAAAACCGCCCACACACGCATCGTCCTCACCACCACACATCGCACTTCACATTCGCACATAAAAACCATGCTCAAATTCATTTTTATTCATGTTTCAAAAACATGATGCATGTCAAACAACACACACACACATCACAATCAACCATCACAAACCTAACGTTCCTCAGTGTAGGTCTACCTGGGCAAAACATATGCATACACTACTTACCTAGCGTCCTAGCTCTATGTGGTGCTCGTTTCACCCGAAATCATATCAACCTATAACAAAATTGGTTTTTCGTCAAAATTCATCGCACTACTCTACTTACGCACTAAAATCACCATACTAGCTCCATATTTCACAAACTCACCAAGATCGCTCACTAACCTATCTCGGCTCAAAAACCAATTTAACTTTCGATGCGCATAACTTTTACGTCGGTTACCAGAATCACTTGATTCTAATGGCCAAACGCTCCAATCATAACCTAGTTTATCACACCAAAAGGGGTTTCTAAAATGAATGACCACAGCTATGCCAAAAATTCAAAGCCAGTTCTGTATTAGCGCTTAAAATCATACATTCTTGGTTTCTCGCTCATATTCGCTCACTTTCTCACCCATCCATCACATTTATCCTCAATAACCCAAAACAATCAATATTACACCCAATAAACACTCTAACCTTAAAACCCTAAATCTCTATCCACCAAATTTCTCCTCAACTCCAACACTAAACCAACATTGAACCATAAACTAATTAAACTTGCATTCAACTAATGAAATGGAGGAGAAAACCACAAACAATTGTTGGCAGAACGTCGCGGGAAGGAGAGGGTCGAAGGGGCTCGCGCGGGTAGGGAGGATACAGAGGAGGAGAGGGTTGTTCTAAGAATCCCTCTCCTCTGATGACTTTCTATTAATTTTTTTTTTATAAAATAATAATAATAATAATAACTAATTACTATTTCACTATCACACTTTAAACTTTTAATCCAATGGCTATCCAAACCACTTCAGGTCAGATTCCTAAAATTTTCTCCCCACCATTAACCTCGAAATAATTTTCCACCTAACCTTACAAATTTTTCGCTCTCCATTCCGACCCGAATCCCACCGTTTATTGTCCCGACAACCTGAAAATTGGTACCGCAAAAATACGGAGTGTTACATGTGCTTGTGTGACGGTGCAGATAGTTTCGTTGGGGCTACTCGACCATGGTGTGGACATGTCGTGATTTAGTGGTACTTTGGTGGTAAAACTTTGGGTGTATATATGTACTCGAACGCGTAGGATTCGAGTGAAGTGTGAATTGGTATTTTGATATATATATAGTATGTTTTCTTTAAACTGTAAGATTTTGGGTTAGACTCGTTCTTTTTGCCGTTATACTGCCGAATTTTCATGAAACTAAATTAAGTTTAAGATTTTAATGAAATTCTGCGAGGGTAGTGTCGAAGGGTATGCGTAGGTGTTGACCGAACTAAGAAAATGTCGACTGCAAGGGTCGACCTACGAGGACAAAGCCAAATTAGGTGTCGACCAGTTAGCGCAAAAATGGTGAGAGTGTCGACCATGGGGTTCGACCTGTGCGGGCACAGAGTTTTAAAGTGTCGATCAATGAAGGAAAGTCTCGACCGCTTTATGTGACGAGTATAAAAGTGTAGAGCGTGAGGTTCGACAGGTGCCGATAAAGAGTTTTAAAGTGCGACCGATGAAGGCAGGTGTTGACCGCTTTTCGTATTGAGCAAAGAAGTGTCGACCATGAAGTTCAATCGGTGTGAGCAGAAAGTATTAAGATGTCGACCGGGGTGTATAGGTGTTGACCGGTACCCCCATTTTATAATGTTTTTAAAAGAAAAGTTTTATTTAAACTGATTTTTGAATGAATCATCCACTGAGATGAGTTTAAACCTTTTAAAAATGTCATTGGAAGTTGAGGTGATGGGTAAGTGTACGGTTGGTGACCAGGGTCAGGGGACGACTCGGGGGCGCTACGGTGGTTATGTAATCAGAGCGGTGATTGTAGTAGTCAGCGAACTCGTAATCGTGTAGGGTTTCCAGGCGTTACAGAGTTGGTATCACAACCAAATGGTCAAGTCGTTCAAAGGAATAACCAACAATGTCGGCCGCCATGCAACATCCTTAACCAACTGTAAGTATTTCTTTAATTTTAGTTAATCTATAACTAAGATCCGATTACGTTAACTTTGATCAGGAATAGAAAAGAGATACCGAGAAACCCACGACAGTCGAGAGATGAACGTAATGATTTGATCAGGCAACTTACAGAGTTAGTCAATAGGCAGTCCCAACTCTTGCGAGTACTACTTAATCAGAAAGGACAGGGGAACCTTGGAGCGGATTCTAGTGGAGAAAAATTCAGAAGACTGAAACCTCTGACATTTGAGGGCTAATTGTTGGATCCAACTGCTGCTGAAAGATGGATCTATACAATTGAGAATATGTTTAATTACGCCAATGTGGAAGAGGGGAACAAAGTTACGTGCACTACATTCCACTCATCTAAAGATGCTCAATGCTGGTGTGAGACAGTAGAGGCCACCATAGCTGCCTAAGACTTGACATGGAAGAAGTTGAAAGAAGTACTTTATGATAAATACTACAACAGGACAGTTCAAGCTGCGAAGAGGATGAAATTTTTACAGCTGAAACAAACTGGGTCAGTAGCAGAGTACATCAGGTAGTTTGAATCGTTATCTCGATTTGCCAATCATTTGGTAAGCCAGGAGGAAGATAAGGTACTTCAGTTTATACAAGGGTTAAAGCCGGAGATAAACTAAGGCGTGAAGATATCTGGGATTGAGGGAGTAATGTATGCAAAAATTGTTGCCAAAGCATTAGACGTGGAGGAGGCGAACGTCAAATGTATTAAACTAGGAGAAGCCACTAGAAGACTTTTTAAGGAGATCACGTCATAGATGAGCAGAGAAGGATCTTCTTTATAGCCGCAAGGAACCAAAAGGCTAGGGGGTAACTTGGATGATCAAAGAGGTGGAAAGAGACCACAATAATGGGGGAGGTACCCGTAGTGTCAAAAATGTTTGAAATACCATCTAGGAGAATCTGGACAATTTGCATGCTAATGCTATAATTGTTATGAAGCTGGTCATCTTGCACGATATTGGTCATATAGCCAAAGACAGCCCCCCAACAAAGAAGGGTCCAGCCAATGTGACACCCAGAATTTTTGCTATCATTGAGTCAGAGAGTGAAGATTGACCAGCTGTTATTTTTGGTATGGTACTAGTTAACACAGTGTCTGCTTATATGTTGATAGACTCAGGTGCGTAACATTCTTTTGTTGCAACGGCCTTCGTAGTAAAATTAAATTTGTGCCTTGAGCCCACCGGTTGTGTGTATGAAGTGAGACTACCGTCTTGTGAATGCATGCACTCTAAGCAAATGGTTCGTGACAGTGTGGTATCAGTAGGGACTAAGAGCTTGACTTTCGATTTATTTGTGATGGGGATGATGTGATACTGGGAATGGACTAGCTATTCGGATACTATGCAACAATCGACTGCTGGATCAGGACTGTTAATTTGCAACCCCGGGATGGTGTGAATCATTCATTGCAGGCCATGAATAATATGAAAAAGCTATCTGTAATGGCACCCATCGGTGCTTGGAGATCTTATATGGGTGAGCATCTTTGCTTTCTTGCAACAATTTTAGATGCTCAAGTTCAAGTAGAAACAAAACCTTTGGATATTTTAGTAGTTCGTGCCTTTCTCGACGTATTTTTGGATGATTTATCTTGTTTACCGCCAGATCGGGAAATTGAATTCATGGTTGACAAATATCCCAGAGCATAACCAATATCGAAAAACCCTTATAGGTTAGCTCCGCCGGAATTGAAGGGGATGAAAAAGCAATTGGAAGATCTTGTAGGTAAGGATTCATACGCCCTAGTTTTTCACCATGGGGCGCATCAGTTCTGTTTGCAAAGAAGAAAGACGGGTCGCTCCAAATGTGTATTGAATACAGGGAGTTGAATAAACAGATCATTAAGAATAAATATCCACTGCCAAGGATAGACGACTTATTCGATTAACTCCAAGGAGCTCGAATTTTCTCAAAGATAGACTTGAGGTCAAGGTATCATCAGCTGAAAATCAGATCGCAGGATATTCCGAAGATAGCTTTTTAGACGAGATACGGTCACTATGAATTTTTGGTAATGTCATTTGGACTGAGAAATGCTCCAGCCGCTTTTATGAACCTGATGAATCAGGTATTCCGAAAGTATCTCGATAAATTTGTTATTGTATTTATCGACGATATCTCGGTCTATTCGCGTAACGATGACGAACATAAGGAGCATTTGAAGATTGATTTGGAGACTTTAAAGCGGCATCAACTTTATGCGAAATTCTACAAGTGCGACTTATGGCTAGATAGAATCCATTTTCTTGGACATGTGATTTCTAGTGGAAGGATATTAGTAGATCCAGCTAATATACAGTCAATCAAGGAATGGCCTCAACCGATGAATGTCAGTGAGCTTCGAAGTTTTCTTGGGTTAGCTGATTACTACAGAAAATTTGTTGAGGGATTTTCAAAGATTGCATTACCTTTGACTCGGTTTACTAGGAAGGACGTCTAGTATGTATGGTTAGAGGATTGTGAGAACAGTTTCCAGGTGTTGAAGCAGAAATTGATTACAACTCTTGTATTGACACTTCCAGTGACGGATGAGAAGTTTTGTATTTACTGTGACGCGTCTAGAGCCGGATTGGATTGTGTATTAATGTAGAAAAGAAAGGTGATTGCCTATGCTTCAAGGCAATTAAAGTCTTATGAGAAAAATTATCCGACCCATGACTTAGAGTTAGTGGCGATAGTGTTTGCATTAAAGATATGGAGGCACTATCTTTATGGGCAACACTGTGAGATATATTCAGATCACAAAAGTCTGAAGTATATTTTCCTTCAAAATGAGTTGAATATGAGACAGCGACGGTAGTTAGAGTTCGTGAAGGACTACGACTTTGAATCAAGTACCAAAGCTAATGTAGTAGCAGACACATTGAGGCAAGTTTCGAGCATAGTTTCAGCAATGAATACTAAGATGTCTATAGTGTTGATTACAAAATTCCAGAGGTTCAATTTGGAGATAGTTTCAGATGTAGCAGCAATGTTATCAACCTTATCTCTAAAACCTACAATTTTTTAGAAAATTAGGAAGCTCAACAAGAAGACCCAGAGTGCAATCAATTCAAATTGAAAATGGTTTCTAATGACAGAACCGAGTTCAGCTATTCAGATGATGGAATTTTGAAGTTTCAGAATAGATGGTATGTTCTAAGCAATGATAAACTTCAGAATGAAATTTTGTCTGAAGCGCACTCTTCGATGTTTTTTGTTCATTCTGAAAGTACCAAAATGTACAAAAACTTTAAGCAACACTATTGGTGGCCTAGCATGAAGAAGAATGTAGCAAAGTACGTAGAGACATGCTTGGTTTGTCAGCAAATCAAGGCTGAACATCAGAGGGCTGCAAAAAAATTACAACCATTGTTTGTTCCAGAATGGAAGTGGGACTAAATATCTATGGATTTTGTGGTCAAGTTATCCCGGACGACAAAATGATATGATGCGATATGGGTGATTGTGGATCGTTTAACCAAATCAGCTCATTTTCCACTGGTGAAGATGACATTCAACATGGTCCAGTTCGCAGAATTGTATATTTAGGAGATATTGCGGTTACATGGAGTACGGATTTCTATTGTATCGTATAGAGACCCGAGATTCACATCAAAATTTTAGAAGAGTCTACAGAAGGATATAGGGATACGGCTGAATTTCAGTACAACATTTCATCCTCAGATAGACTAGCAATCTGAACGGAGCATTCAGATATGAGAAGATATGCTTCGAATTTCATGGTTCGTGGAGTAAGTATTTACCCTTGATAGAGTTCTCGTACAACAATAGCCATCAGGCTACAATAGGTATGGCTCCATATAAAGCTCTGTATGAGAGAAAATACATATCGCCTCTCTATTGGGATGAAGTCGGTGAAACCAGCTTGATTGGACAAGAGATCGTACAACAGACGGCTGTGAACATCAAATCTTTTCGGCAATGGATATTGACAGCTCAAACTTGACAGAAGAGCTATGCTTATAGAAGAAGAAGAGAATTGGAGTTTGAGGTGGGAGATAAAGTCTTTCTAAACATTTCACCATCCGAGACATGTTTACCATCGGTAAAAAGGGTAAGTTAAGCCCGAGATATGTTGGACCATTCCCGATCACGAAGAGAATTGGAAGAACATCGCACCAGTTTGAGATGCCAGCTTCTATGGAAGGAGTTCCCAATGTTTTCCACGTATCAATGATAAGAAAGTGCATCTGAGATCAGCCACACGTTCTGGTGCAGCAGGATATTGAGCAACTGCCAACGTTAATGTACGAAGAAAAGCCAGCGGAGATTTTAGATTATGTAGTGAAGGCATTGCACAACAAGGAGATTCTACTAGTGAAGGTACTATGGCGTAACCACAATGTGGATGAGGCAATGTGGGAGAGACAGCAAGACATGATGGATCATTATCTTGAGCTTTTCAGGTATGCAAATTTTGAAGACAAAATTTTTTTAGGCAGGGTAGAGTGTAACACCCAGAATTTTTCTCAACCATGAGTTGCCCTTGGATTTTGTTTTGTGTTAAGAGGGCATAACAACAATCATAAGTTATCACAAGAATTTAATTGAGGAAGAGGACGGTGGAGAGGAAACAATGGATGTAGGTAGCGAGGAGTAAAGTACATGTAGTGTGTTTAGTGTAGTTGTCGTTCTAATGATAAATAATAGCAAAATGAAGTGAGAAATAAGTGAGACACCTCCGAATGATGGCTGGTAGGGTGGGGATGATT
Organism: Begonia peltatifolia; assembly: GCA_022433055.1. NCBI lineage: Eukaryota > Viridiplantae > Streptophyta > Magnoliopsida > Cucurbitales > Begoniaceae > Begonia > Begonia peltatifolia. The sequence goes on along the minus strand of JAJTVC010002077.1, from coordinate 3,769 downwards.
GTGTAATTAGCCTTAGTTTTGTGGTGAAATGGGAATAAGGTTGAGTGAAGGATTTAAATGCGAAAGGTTAATGGGTAAATGGAAAAAGCTCATTCGTTCTCCTCTCCTTTCCCACGATCAGCAGCTAAGGAAATTTGCCCGCACTGTTTCTCCATTTTTATCAACATCAAGTGTAATTTTTTGATGAGTATTGTTGTTTATGCAAAACCTTTAGAAGTTTTATGCATTTTGAGTAGGTTTTCGATGGTTTTAGAAGAGTTGATCAAACCCTAGGTTAGAATTCCAAAAATTCCTTTTCCTTGCTGTGTTTTCTTGTTATTTTGGAAGCTTAGACATGATATAACGTGATATAGGTTAATTATATAGAAAGATTTGAGGTTTAGTAGAGTTTTGTTGACAACCGAAAGTTTGAAACTACATGTAACCGGTTATATTTTTGTAAAAATCTAATAGGCTATGCTGTTTAGTTTTGTAAAAGAGACTGAGGCATTGGATAGTAGACATGTAGAGGTTTATTTAACATATTGGATCGTTTAAATCCAATGAGAAATGAGAGAGTTATGGCCGATTGAAAATAGGTATCATTTAGGTTTATTTTGATGGTTGCTGAGTAAATTCCATGAATATATTAGGTTAATGAGTTGAGCATTTGAGGTGACGGAAGAGATTGAGAATTTTACGGAAATCTAGGTAAGTAATGGATTGCTCTTGTTTTGCCTTTGGGCCTACAGCATGGAACAGTATGGTTTGATTGTTTATTCGGTATTGGTTTGTTGGTTGATCATATGTGTTAACATGCATCATGTTTGGTTTTGAACTACGAGAAATAAATTTTGAGCATGTTTATGAAATGTGAGTATAAAATGTAAAAAGACAAGAACAGATGTAACGTGGTCTCCAGTAGAGTTCCCTCGTCGCGCAATGGTGCTTGTGTGGTAGCACTTCGAGAGGGTCTCTACGAGAGATGCACAGAGGAAAATACGTAAGATGAATGCCTCGTCGTTAACGTGCTAGTGATAAGGTACTAGAGGGTTCCGTGATGGAAGTTGGGAGGAGATCATTGTATTTTCATCCCGTGTGTGGACATGACGTGTGTAACACCCCGTATTTACCAATTTTCGGGTTGTCAAGACGATAAACGGCAGGATTCGGGTCAGAATGGAGAGTGGAAAATTTGTAAAGTTAGGCGGGGATTTTTTTCGAGGCTAATGATGCGAAGAAAATTTTAGGAATTCGGCCGGAAGCGGATTTAATAACGGTTAGATTAAAAGATTAAATAGTTATTACTATTATTTTATTTTTATTTTTAAAACATTATCAAAGAGGAGAGTGATTTGCAGGAAAACCCTCTCCCCTTTCTGCTCTTCCCCTCCCCTACCACGATTTCTTCCCCTTAGGTTTCTCTCCTTCCCGCGTCGTTTTTTCGCTTGCGATTTGTTTTGGTTTCTCCTCCATTTCAACGGTTCAAGGTCAGCAGCAAGTGGTTTATGGTTCAATATTGTTTTAGTGTTCGGTTGAGGAGAAATTTGATGGATAGGAGATTTGGGGGTTTTAAGGTTATAGTGTTTATTGAGT
>JAJTVC010002068.1:0-11444 GCA_022433055.1 Begonia peltatifolia | reverse complement strand
GTCACGTAAATAGTTTATCTTATACAGTCCGGTTGAGCTAAATTAAAGAAAAAGAGTGAATATATTCAAAACCTAACGTTTAAGATTCCCGAACAATAACATTGGTTTATTATAAAATCTAGTGTTACAGAAGATACAACATTTTTGCCTTATCTCGAAGATTTCGTAATTATGCGACAAAAAAGATGAACTCCAAGCGATTAGATGGACTAATCAAATTTTTTGAACCGAGTGTTTAGAGGATAAAAGTGACGATGAGAAATTATTCTAGTACGCATGAAAAATGATAAATATCAATAAAGTTATCCAACCTTAACCTACGATTAATGACCAAATTACCGTGAAGACACTATAAGTCGGGCAAAGAGAGTTGAAAAAAAAGAAGATAGGGTTTAGTTCGAGAGGGTTAGAACTTAGGGAACATCACATGTGACGGGAATTTTATGTACTTATATAAGTGTTAACCAAAGTAATGCATGTGATTAAAAAATAAAAGCTCTTGGAGAGGACTAAGTTAAATTAATATTTGTCGTGTGACATGGGCAAATTCAGTGAATGTAAGATTATTAGTAAGATATTAGGCAAAAAAATATTGTTTAATGGGGTATGATTTCACATGGGGATGAGTAGGAAACATGTTACAACCACAATTTTTATAAATTAGCATCAAGCTAACAAATTAATTATCCGGGTTTTTAGTGGTCTTATTGCTTTCATTCTTAAGTAGCATTATTAGACCAAACGTATGAGTTTGTGATTCATAGAGTAATGTTACGTGGATCGTGACTAATCGTATTGCATATGAAAAAAATAATCTAAACTCTAATAATTACGAAGGTCCAACTTAATTATAGAGTCACACAATCTTATAATATCTGAGTGAAATAAAGGCGAGTGTTTTTTTTTTTTTTTGTATGCTCAACTTGCACAAACTAAACTTGTGCAAACTTTGATTAAAAATGCATAATATTTCGTTATCGTGAACAATACTTCTTAAATGATATTTGAGACAACGTTCAATAGAAAGTATAGCCAACAGAGACACGAAGCCCTTACCGAGAATGATTGTGAGAGTTAGTCTTGTGAGAGCAATAATTACACAAGATCACGTAACTATGATAGTTTAATCTATACTAAGAAAGTTACATAATTATGCATCATTTAAAAATAGAATTGACGAGTGGTTCATAAGTGGATAATTTATTCTTCACCAAACATAACACGTTGAGGTAAAATTCAAAAACAAATTGTGGACAACATGAATAATATTATATTAATAGAAGCGAAACTCCACAACTGCCTTTTATTTTCTTCTTTTTACAATTATGTTGTAATATATTGTTATAGAGACTTGCACATTTTTGGATGAACAAAGAAAACACCATGCGAGATCTAAACAATCCCTTGCGAATTCATGAAATCAAAACCAAATACATTTTTAGCTGAGCAAATACCTAATGTGAGGGAGGATCTTTCCATCTAACATTTGGAGATTTCTTAAATCATCAAAGAACCTCATAAACAGCTACTACTAGTCATCACGATCTTTATCTAGAGAAAAATGATAGAATTTTTTGAGATCAGCAATTAACTCGGTAAGAAATCCTACACTATACTCAAATGTATAAGAAAATTAATTTTATCATTTTATTTTAAAAATAATGAGCCAGTGAAAAATGTAGAGTATGGTTTTACTTACATTCATGAAAATCTTTTCACTATTTTTAAAAAAGTCTTCACGAGCCATCAATGTGGCAAATTTTGAAATATTGTTTCATACAAAGGTAATTATATATAAAACAACATCATGGTATTTTTCATAGAAAACAGTCTCAATGAAAATAAAGTCACCCACAAATCATTGTACTTCGAATGTCAACAAAATACGTAAGAGAAAAAATAATGATTGCCTGAAGACTATTTCGTTATGTAACGGAGAAAAAATGATTATCCGAAGACTAGTCAATTGTGTAACGAACATAACTATAAACACATCATGCAAGTTTAAGATTTAAATATAAGAACACGTCATCACTCTCTCACTACCACGTCGCACGTACAAACAAAACACATTCGCACAGTAGATGGTGTATAACAAATAAATTGACTCAATACAATCTAAAACAATCAAAGGTCCATTTGACATATATATAAGATGAAATAAAATACCATTCCTATGGTAAATCAACATTTAAAATTGATGTATATAGTATAATTTTGTGATACAACCTCATATTTGATTCTCTCTCTTATTTTCTCTCTAACGCTACCTCATATCCGATTCTCTTTTTTTTCTTATCTCTTTCAACACTTTCACTAATCTATTTTAAACAGAGAATATAAATTTGAATATGTTAAAAATAACTATAATACAAATTGTAAATATAATTTAAAAAACTTATGAACCAGTCTTTATGTATAAAAATTAACATATTGCTAAACAAAACATACTAGGTTTTATATGTAATATCTTACAAAATAAAGATTTTGAAAATCATCAAGCAATGTAATATAGTGAAGAAACTTCTACCTAAATGACAATTGCCTTACTAACCAACTGAAACAACAACACTTTCAGAAACAAGTTTAAAATAAGAAATATTGTTTGAAAATAAAACAAATTTAACGTCAAATTCTCGTAATACACTATAGAACAAATGTTGAGTCCTATACCATAACTAAAAACTTAATATGAAAGAAGACAATAAATAGCTACGAATTTCGTCGAGGCGACTAAAACTCGGGCATGACTAATATCTTTGAAACAGACTCCCGACAAGCCCAACAAATCTCAAAGAACAACTCAAAAAACATGGATCAAGAGTACGAGTCAAAATGCCCCAATAGGGTAAGTGTTATGGTTTAACAGGGCAGCACCTGAAAATGGACACAACGTCCTGGCCAAAAAAACGTTGCGCCACAACGCAATGTAAAAAATGATATTTTTACAAAAAAAATTTAGTGTAATATTAAATTTTGGTGATATTTGCAAATTTTTTAAGTTGATGGGTTGAAATATAATTTTGTAGAAATTTTATAAATAGGGTTAAAGAAATTTTATTCTCATTCTTGCTTGGAACCATCAAGGAAAGGGAGAAAGGAGCATTCACGTTTGGTGCGATTCATCTTGTTCAGTGGCTATGGAATCGTTTGTGAGGCTTCATGCACCATCATTCGTGAAGAGAATTTTGGATTGGGTAAGTTTTCTTCTCAATATTTGTGTTTAAAGTTTAGAGCTTTACGTTGAGGATTGATTTGAGCAATGGAGCTTGATTCTATCTGATCTTTCTGGTTATATTAGTGTATTAAGATTGTGCATGTGTTGTCGTCATTTGGAGGCAAAAACCGGCAAAGGAGGCAATTTTCACGATGGTCCGTTGCTGGAACTCACCCAAGTATCGACCACTGTGGACGGTGGGTTGACACTCCAAGCGCTGCACTGGGAACAGAGAGTTGTAAGTCTTGACACTTCAAGGGACCGCTAAGGCAAATAGATTAAAACATGAGAGTTTTGGGTGTCGACACTTAAGAGAAACTGTCAACCGAGCAAGTGTTGACATTTGTAGATGAAGTGTTGACCAGTAGGCCAATTGATGATTAAACTTGAGAGCTTCAAGTGTCGACTACTTAAAGTAAGTGTTGACTGCGACCAACCCGATTGTTCTAAGTGTTGATCAGTTGGTTGACCTCCACTTATAAGTGTCGATGGATCTTTCATAAAATGTCGACTGCACAGTTTATTTTTAAAGGAAGTTTTGTTGCCTCGGCGCTACGCGTCCATGCAAAATTTATGGTCATTTATAGTGTTAAGAATTTGGTCTCTAGTCTTGGTTTAGTACCAATCTTACTGTCTCTCCTTAGTGTTAAGTTGGATAATCTTAACTTTGGTTTTATATTAGGCTTAGACAACTTCGAGGACTTCAAGCTAGTTGCTGAGGTTGCGCCTTCAGTTGGAAGAAGGAGCGATCGACGTAAAAGTAGAAGTTTTATATTATTTGCCATGCATTGCATGGTTTTTAAGAAAATCATATTTTGGTAAACTATCACTCATGAAAACTTGATGAGGTCTGCTTGTCAGCACTTCACTCTTTTATGTGTATGTATATGTATGATTTACACGTTTACCATTGATGCATGGTTTTATTATTGTTGTGATAGATGATAAATCCTCATGATGCTTTGGACGGTCTCGGTGTAAAAGTATCAGGAGGACATCCTAAAACACATTCTATTGATTGAAGATTGTATTGTAAGCACGTCACGAAATAAGTAACGGGGCGGTGATAACATGCTCTTTAGGTTTCGAATTTTTAAACATGACCCTGGTATTATTGTTGTTTATTATCATTCATATAGGTTGCTTCATAGATGACCGTTGTTCATAGACAATCCGTATGACAAAGCTTGATCTTCGGATTGCTCGTTGCTTGACTCTTCTTTTTGGTTCATGAGATGTTCTTGGATTTTCATCGTCGCTTTTTTGTGTTTATGTGTTAGAGGGATCCTTGTGTAACCCTCTTTTTACACTGATATGATTTTCAATTGAAATGTACGATGATGACTTATTTTGATATAGTTGTCTATATATGCGACAAATGTTTTACTTAATGCCTTATCATTGGCTCGTTGAGCTTGATTTCGTTAAATGGTGAAAATGAGTTTTCAATATAACAAAGTTTTGAAAACCATTTTTTTATCTTATCATATTTTGAAAAAATAAAATAAAATAAGTTTTACATGTATTTAATATAGCATTCTTACTAAGTTAGTCATTCTACTCAACGACTCCTCCCCTTTTAAGTAAAGAACAAGAGTAGTGAGTAGTTGGAGTTCAGGAGCTGTTTTCTGATTTTACTTCTTTCTGCGTTAGAGTGTTTGTTTTCCCTTGATGAGGACTTATCTCTTTGTGGTATGTATTAGATATCTAGATTGGATTTAAATTTGGACTTGTGAACTTTATTGAACTACTATTTCTTTTATCTTACTATTATATTTATAGTCACATTGTAGATTTGATTTTTGATTTGATGTTCAAGTCTTCTGTTGCAAATTAAGACTTGAGTTAGGTGATTGAGTCCTCTCCGAAGATCGGGTGAGGCAACTCGGCATTCTGTTAGGTTCACCTTTGAATCGTGACACATGAGACTCTAACACATGCACCATGTGGTGCTAGCCATTCGCCCCTGTGAACTAGGCAACGTCGTGGCTTAAAGCAATGCAGTGTTGCGGCTTAAACAATGCTTTCTCCACTTTTGGTTGCAAAAATTGATTTTCCTATCAATTCACACCAAAACTAAGCATAAAATTTATAGCAACAAGTTCCTAACAAAAAATCTATGCACATACATTAATTTATACCAACAATTTTGAGCTTACAAACTCGAAATCGAATCCTAATGGAAAACACGAAAAGTCGAATGAAAATGAATGAAATGGAGATATTAAATACATCTTACCTTTGAAGATCGTTGCTAGAACTAGAAGATTCAAATTCTAGGGTGACACATCGGACGACGAAGTTGTTCAGCACTCCCTCTCTCTCTCATCTCTCTCGTGGCCAATAAAGGAGGGGAGAAAAACCTCCTCCTTTCATATATTTTTTAAAATTTTATATAATAAATAATATATAATATAATATAACATATAATATTATATTATATAACAATTCTTCTAATTGAATGTGTCAAAAAACTGAATGTAATTCAAAAGTGGTCAAACAATTACAAATCATGACAATTTGAGTTCATGAGATAAATTAACTTTGAATAACGCAAAAAATTTATTCAACATAAAATTAACAAATTTTGCACGTATTCTTAAGTTTAACTCAAATGACTGTGTATGTCTCCATCTCTACCTACAAAAATGGTACAATATTGTCTCTTTAGATCTAAGTAGCTATGATTTTATTATTTAACTTATTCTAAAAAAGTCTTGTGGTACTTAAAAAGAAAATAAAAATTTACTTACAAATTATTGTATTTTATTTTAGACAAACTTTCTTTCATAGCTTCAATATGATCTTACCTTGATCTTACCTTGAGAGTGTTGAGTATTAGCTTAAATAATCACTTCGAATGATCGAACATATATACATATACATATACATATACATATATGTATGTATACATATATATTTATAGGTATACGTATATGTATACATATATATGTATATGACATAAAATTTTCACTTTATTTGTCTATGTTATTAATTATCATGTTGATTAATTAATCATTTTAAAATAACCTTGTCATTATACAAAATTATAGTGATAATTTTGATATAGTAAGTATTACTTCTCAAAAGCTCCATAGTTAACAAAACTACCACGTCAATTATTATAAGCTACGTGTTTAAATATACGTCAACACAAAAAGCTATGCTTGATTCTTCGATTAGCTCGACCCAAACCTACGGTTTATTGGTCCGTTGTAGAATTGGGAGCAACAAAAAGAAATTCAACTTTTTGTGTTTGATTCGCTAAATTTTTGTCTAGCTACGTGTGGAAGTAAAAATATTGATTTTCATTTAATCATTTTAATTTATTTATTTTAATAAATAATTTGCATTTTTACCGTTGTTTATCAATTTGCCTTCTTTAATAATGTATATTTATCCTAGATCTATTCTTCTATCCTTTTAAATTTAACATGAATGTTATTTTATTCGCCAAGTTAATGCGTCCTCAAGTGAGAATGCATAATATAACTTTCTTCTATGTGTAATATGATCGATGTCCTTTTAGGTTATTTTACTATCGATAATATTTATTATAAAATTAAATAAAAAGTTACAGTGTAAAATTGGGGGTCAAAAATTATGAAGTCCCACAATGTTCTCGGTATAAAATTGTCTACTTAGCGCTGAACCTCACACAAATTTGTTATTTAGCTTAACTCAAAATGCATTGTACTAGATATGAAGGAAAACTCTATTTATAAATCATGCATTTTTTCACTTTCTCTAGTGATATGAAATTGTACATCTATATTGGTATGGATTTGGCCCTTACATTGGACATTTATTGCCTTCATATGGGGTCTATCACAATCTCCCTCATTTGGAGCCTAATGTCTTTGTTGACTACACTTCCGTTTGGGTTGTTGCTTTAATACTATTTTTGACGTCCTTAAGTAATCTTAATATAATGTTGTCTACTTTGGGTTGAAAACTACATAAGTTTCTTTTAAAAATTAACCAAAAATGCATTGTATTAAGCAAGAAAGATAAATTTATTAATAAATCATGCATTTTTTTTACCATCGTAATCAATGTAAAATTATGCATCCTACTGATATGGATTGGACGCTCGCATTGAGTCCTCCTTGTCTTAATATGGTGAGTTGTCACGAAAGTATGTTCTCCCATATTATTAATCAAATATGCACTTTTTACATTATATTTAAAATAATATTATATTTATTTTCTATTTTTACGTCTTAATTGTTACTTACTAAAGTGATAAATATTAATTGATAAAATTAATGTAATAAATTATAAATAATTAAAATAAAATATTAATTACACCACTAAATATTTAACACGTTAACAAATAAGAATAGAGTATAAATATAATATTATTATCATATTTAATGGTGATATATGCATAGCATATGAAAGAATTATCTAAAATTAAAATAAAAAATAAATAGAGAAAATTATAGTGATTTAAATTACATCTGGTAGGAAACAATGGACTAAGACCTACGATAATACCTTGGTCGAGCTTCCTCCTCACTCTCGAGGAAACGGACGAAGAAGGGGGGAAGAGGCCTTCTTCGATTTCTGCTTCTCCAAAGAGCTCAACTCCATGGCCAACAATCCTTCACAGCTTCTCCCATCAGGTCTTTAATTTTCTTTCCTCATTTATCTTTCACTTTCTTGCCAAGGAAGAGGAATCTAACAGACATAATATTTGGATTACTACTTTCCTGGTGGAAAAAAAATTGCAGAGTTGATTGATCGTTGCATAGGTTCGAAGATATGGGTGATAATGAAAGGCGACAAGGAGCTTGTTGGTACTCTTAGGGGTTTCGATGTTTACGTTAATATGGTTCTTGAAGATGTTACTGAATAGTAAGTCACTTTCCTAGATATACTTGTGTCGTTTTTTTTTTGGAATTTTTTTTTTCATTCAGCACTGGTATGTCACAATTCTTTTACGGCTGATTGAATTATCGTTTTTGGATTCGGATTCTACCACTGCGTAATGTCTGACTCGGGATACATTGTACTCTTATGTATTAGGGAAGTGAGGTTTCAGTATCTTGAAAGAGGAATGTCTATATGATGATTGACTTTGAAAAAATAATTCGATGGTTGTGCCAGCTTCTCCTTCGATGTATGGTTTTAGGGTTAGGTTTAGGGCTTTTTATGGTGTTTAAGCTTCTGGGAGTTGAAATGTGTTGTATCTTTCTCTATCTCACTCTGTTGATCTTCATTTCTCAGCCATTCAAGGGCAATGCTTTTAGCATTAAGTAGTTTTGTCCTCACAAAAGTGAAATTTTAAAAGGACTTTTACTTTCCCTTTTTGAGCAAATCCATTTTAGTACTTGTCCAACACTTACTCTTTTGAAGAACCTACTGTCCAATAGATCTTTTAAGGAAATCAGTTTCAGACTGGCTGCTGTAATGAAAGACAGCCCACCTTATTGCAGATGATGCCAGTGAGAGCTACTTTAGCATCTACTGTTGTCGTGTTTGACGCTCTCACCCAATGCTGGTATGAGAAGGGCTGGCGAGTGGGAGAAAACTAATTCACGATTACGTATAGGAAATATTATGACAGTCCTTTCCAGTAGTATTGATGTTGTCTTTTTCTCAACTTTTGTTGTTGCTGGAACTATGTAGTGTGGTTCAACAACTACGCGTTTGAATTATTTGGTCCTGCTCGTTATCAATGGGATCATGGATACTTTCAGGAAAAAAAATCGAAGAGTAGGTACTAGCATAGCTGAAAATCAAAGTTTGTCCCGAGCTTGGTATAAAATTCAGAAGAAATTAGCTTTTTATGATTACATCAGCTATAATCCCGCAAAAGGTGGATTATTCAAAGCAAGCTCCATGCACAGCAAGGATGGAATAGCTATTGGGTGGTCAGGACACCCTATTTTTAAAGATAGAACATGAACTTTTTATACTTCATATGCCCTCTTTTTTTGAAGCCTTTCCGATTATTTTGGTAGATAGAGACAGAATGGTTAGAGCCAACCTTTTAGAGGAGTAGAATCAAGTCTAATGTTGAACAAGTAGGGCGCAGATATGGACAACTGGAAAAACAAGGGTCTCGACAAAGGGTGATCTTTGAATGCTACTCTGCATCCTTATAATAGTCTAATCTAAGACAGGTTTGGGTGTGGCAGGACTTGAACATGCAACCATTACATTAAAAGCACATTGCTTCATGAGTCATGCTCTCCAAAAAGAGATCTTGAAAGAATTGGCACAGAAAATAAAATGGGTAGGCCCCTTTTCTTCTCGCCATATCATAGGGTGCGACTGTGTATGGCGCTCTTACTATAGAGCAAGCAAAGAAACTAGTAGGGTGAGTGTTGGCAAATAGGAGGTTTCCAATTCCATTCTTCCTATTTGTATCTTCCTTTGTACTTCACTCATAGAACTCTCGTTGCACATTTGTCTGTGTCTACATTTAGTCTATGCAAAGATTGTTCCATAAAGTAGTGTGCTAATTTTAACCGCTAAATGTGTAAGGCTGATCAATCAATATTAGGTCATTTCAGGCGTTAATGTTGCCTTATGGCAATGGATCTATTTGCCTAAATAGAAGACTCCTTGTCCTAGAAACTTCTCTATTATCTTCCACTTTTCCCCCAAAGGGAATCACTTTGTAGATGACACCATAGGAAGAAGTTGAAAGAAAACTTATATTTGAAACAATGATTTTCGATTACTATTGACTCTGGTTTTAGTCTTGTTTATTTCGAGCAATTTTTTTTTGCCCGGGAAAAAAACATAAGCTTCTCTTCTTTGCATTTTATTATGGATTTTTTCTTGTCATTCTTTTCGTAACATGACTAAATATTGATAGGAGCTATGAATGTGGAGTCTCTTCATTGCACCCTTTTTGTAGTACCTTTTTTCACTGGGGGAAGATTAAGGAGTTGAATTTCCTTGAATGTTTGCCATTCTTTTGTAGCTAACTTCTTTTGTATACGTTGTTTTTTTTTAATTATTATTAATGTACACTTTTCTACCTGTAAATGGTAGTTTTATGTATTTACTTATTTTATTGGATCTTAAATTGTGCTTTTAATAAGAAAATCAAATTAGCATAAACCCGACCTTATTTTTATCTTGAAGGGGCTGATTGTTTGTATTTTGCTAGTCTAAGTGCATCTCGTTATAGGATATTTCTGTTTATCAATCCCGTGACTTGAATGTTGATCCCCCAAATCTTACAAAGTTATCCAAAATATAATTGGTGGCACTTGTTGAAAATTATAAATAACTCTTCTTGAGTGGGAGAAGTTGAGACTTCAATTGATGAAAAAAATTTCTCTCGACTATATATTTTCTGTTGTAATTTAGTTTTTGTGCTTCTGAATATACATGACAGTGAGATAACTGCTGAAGGGAGAAGGATCACAAAATTGGACCAGATTCTACTCAATGGAAACAACATTGCTATTGTAAGTACACAGTTTTTATTTTAATTTTTCCTGATGAGTTTTAGGCCGCCACCACGTTTTCATAAATGGTTAAAATTGTGTATGGAAACCTTAATTTTAAATGATTTCCTCCGAAATAATATTACAAAAGGACTTTTTAACTGAAATTTCAAAACAAGTTGCTGAGCAATGATCAAATTTAATTGCATTTTGGATGATGATATAGCTGCTCATGCTTGCCTAGTATCCCCAAAAATGAAGCAGACTGTAAATACTGCCAATTTGATACTTTTATACATTTAATTTTCCCTTTTCCATTGTAGCTGGTGCCTGGCGGTTCCCCGGATCCGGAATGAATAGAATGAAGGACTGTAGGTGGTAATTTTTGACTTTTCGGTGTTAGAGAAAAATCACTCTGTTTCATGACAAAGGGTTAATCTTAGCTCTAGGATTATGGATTTTTCTTTTTCTTTCTTGTACACACTTCCTAAAAAGCCTGAGTGATAAGTTTTTTTTAATATGAGTTGAATCAAGATTCCCATTATCTGTTCTCTCAGACAATTCATTTCTTCATCAAGAGCAAAAACAGTTCTGTATCTCACTATTAAAATTGCTTATAGATCTTTGCAAATTAGAGGTCTGAAGTGGTTTAGGCTTTGTGGTTATATTTGGATGATTGCTAGAGGGACATTATCCGATTGTCTTGTTTGGCAAAAAATATGATCAAGCCTTCAGAAAATAACTGTCCTGTTCAATCATATTAGGCTGCTGATCAAGTAGTATCTGTTGAAAAACTTGAATATTTAATGGAAGAA
>JAJTVC010002067.1:0-13221 GCA_022433055.1 Begonia peltatifolia | reverse complement strand
TGCGTGTGATTTTGGTGACGTACGCAGATATTTTTCATGTTAGAGTATGATATTACTCTATACTGGGGACTTTCTTCATTTGTATTTGATGGATTTTCGTTGTCTTCATACTTTGATTTGACTATGGTGATTTCTCTGGATGATAGATAGATAAACACTGTTACTTTGGTGAGCGGTGTGCAGGGTTTTTAAATTTTGGGATAGCCAGTTTTTAGCCGTTACTCTGCCGAAATTTCGGGAGAGAGGTAGGGAGTCGAGGGAATATGGAATGGGTTGAGATGTGAGTAGTGAATCCTAAAGAAGGGTAGATGAGCGTGGGAGTGCGGCGTGATCGCAGGTGTGCGGGGCACACGGCCCTGCGGGTGCTCATGGGTCGTGCGGCGCCGAGTGATGGCGTGCGCGCGGACGTGCTGTACAGTGGCAGGGTGCGTGGGGCACGCGGCGCTGTGAGCGTGCGCGAAACATAGTGACGTGTAGTTGGCACATGCGGCACTGCGAGAGTGCGCGCGGGGTGTCTAAGTGGGGACGTGAGTGCGCGGTACCGGCTTGTGTAGTTCGAAGGAGGGGGGGGCGTTGGATTCTTTTCTAAGATTCTAAGTCTTACCGTTTTATTTTAAACTGTTTTAAATGTTTTTTCTTTTTCGCTGCGTATTTTTATATTAAGGACTTCGTGTTCCTTCTTCAGGACGCGAGTTGTTTTCGAATCGAGTCGAAAATTTTTCATACTCACAAAGGTTCTTTTGAAAATGAAAGGGGTAATAAATTGAGTAGTTATGTTAAGTGTTAGTGTGTGTGTAGTGTGTAGTTGCACTGTAGCGCACCGGGAACGTGGGGTTTTTCTCGGGGTGTTACAATAATCATTAATAAAAAATAACTTGAATATAAATTAATTTCAATTAAAAACATCTATCATAAAATATATATTAACCTTAAGACACTTTGAGTTAACAAAGGCAACTTGGCAACTGAGCTACTCTCACCATGACCACAACATCCTCACGTGGTTTATGGAATAAGTTTCTTAAAATGATGGAAAGTGTAACACCAAGAAATTTTACCTAGTAAATTAGCTATGTACAAGGAATTCACATCAACCGAACACCCCCTCCCATTATTCCTTCTCTCCCTCATTCTCGCCCTCACATTTCTCTTCTTCTTCAGGTAAGGAAAACAACAGCTCCCTCTTCTCCTCTCTCTACCATTTTCTTCTCCTCTCCACGCCAAATGCCGAGCTCCACTCCCCCTCTAGGTAGTTTTGGTTTTTGGGAGAAAAACCCCCAATCTCTCCCATGCTTCTCTCAATCTCCTCAACGTTTTCAAGGTAAGCTTTGAGTTTTCTTGGATAGAGTGAATGTTTTGTTTATGGATGATAGAAATGAGGTTAATGTGTTGTTTTTGGTTGAGTTATTTGGTGTTTGTTGAGGCTTGTTTAGGAGGCACACAAATTTGAAAATTTTGTGCTCAATCTTTGAGTTTATCCTTCACATGATGTGTAATACCCCAAGAACCCACACGTTCCTGGTGCGCTACAGTACGTTTACACACTATGATACACAAAAACTTAGCACAATTCACTCAGTTTAATAGTACTTTCGTTTTCAAATCATCTTCAAAAGAACATTTGTGAGTATGAAAAATTTTCAACTTGATTTGAAAACAACCTGCGCCCCAAAGAGGGAACACGAAATCCTCAGTATAAAAATACTCAGCGGAAAAGAAAAATAATTTAAAATAGTTTTAAGATAAAACGGTAAGACTCGAAATCTTAAGAAAGAGTGCCACATACCCCTCGACTACCCAAAATCGGAGCCGCACACTCACGTCCCCAGTTCGATGCTCCGCGCGCACCCTGCGGTGCCGTGCGTGCCAACTCAACATCACCGCGTCAGGCGCACGCTCACAGCGCTGCGTGCCCCACGCACCCTGCCTCCGTACACCACGTTCACACGCACACACCCACCTAGCGCCGCACGACCCGTTAGCACCCGCAGGGCCGCGTGCCCTGCACACCTGCGATCACGCCGCACTCCCACGCTCATCTACACTTCTCTAGCACTCATTGTACTAATCCCGACCTATTCCATATCCTTTCGACTCCCTACCTCTCTCCCGAAATTTTGATAGAGTAACGCCTAAAAACTGGTTATCCCAAAATTTAAACCCTACACATAGTTCACCAAAAACTAATAGTATTTATCTATCAACCATCCAGAGAATCTCCATAACAAAATCAGAGTTTAAAAATAATGAAAATTCATCAAATACAAATGAAGAAAGTCCACAGTATAGAACAATATCATACTCTAACATATAAAATTACTTACGCGTCCCCAAAACACTACAACCACTCTATACCATCCTGTACAACCGACGTCTATACGAACTTCTCCATCCACATAAAAACCCGACACAAAATAACAACCCACGAATCTCACCATCACTTACCACCACCACGGGTCGGGTCGCCCTAACAAAATCTGCCGTCGGGCGCACGCCGCCAACCTCCCTATGACTCAGGACTAGGCTCTCGCGGTTCACTAGCAATATCGTCAGCACCTACACCATAGAACACACATCATAAGCCTAATGCTCAGTAAGTAGTACAATATGAAAGTAAAAGCCGTTAATGCAATCCTATTACATGTAGTCTCTACATTCACACTCATGTTGTCACATCTGTGACGCGTAGTGTAGCCGCACTAGGGTAAGGAGGAACCTATCGCCACCCTACACCCTGATACGTCGCTACCGTCCCGAACTTCCCAGCAACGAGACCCACAAGCTACACACACGCATCATCACACTGCAACCACATTAGGGTGAGGGTGTACCTCGCGCCACACTACACTCTGACACGTCGCCTCTATCCCAACCTTCCTAGCACGGGGCCACAGATGCCACACACACACATTTCGCCACAGCCCAGCCAGCCCACTCCTCGAGTGGAATCCGCGACTGGTGTTGCACCGGCCCACACGCTAGTAGGATCCGCGGTACCACTGCCCATACCCTCACCGTCGACACATTCACGCCGCGTGACGGCCTAGCCGGCCCACTTCTTGAGTGAAATCCGCGACTGGTGAAGCACCGATCTGCACACTAGCAGGATACGCGGTACCACGGCCATGCGTCTCGTCACCTACTCAAAATATGCTCAAAACCATTTTCATTCCCGTTTTAAAAAAAATGATGCATGTCAAACAATACGCACGCACACCACAATCAACAACATAAAATCCTAAAGTTCTACGGCGTAACACCCCGAGAAAACCACGTTCCCGGTGTGTTACAGTGCATCTACATATACACTATGACATACTAACACTTGACATAACTCACTCAATTTAATACCACTTTCGTTTTCAAATCATCTTCAAAAGAACATTTGAGAGTATGAAAAATTTTCAACTCGAATCGAAAATAACCCGCGCCCTGAAGAGGGAACACGATATCCTCAATGTAAAAATGCACAGCAAAAAAGAAAAAAATTTAAATTAGTTTTAAAATAAACCAACAAGGCTCGAAATCCTAGGAAAAAATCCAACAGCCCTCGAATTGCACAAATCATGTGCCGCGGACCCACATCCCCCACTTCAATGCCCCGTGCGCACCCTCGCGGTGTCGCACGCGCCAACTAAACATCATCGCATCTTGCGCACGCTCACAGCACCGCGTGCCCCACGGACGCCGCTGCTATACAGTACGTCCGTACGCACGCCCTCGCCCGGCGTCGCACGACCCGTGAGCACCCGCAGGGCCGCGTTCCCCCCGCACCTACGATCACGCTGCACTCCCACGCTCTTCTACACTTCTCTAGCATTCACTGTACACATCTCAACCTATTCTATATCCTCTCGACTCCCAACCTCTCTCCCGAAATTTTGGCAGAGTAACGCCTAAAAACTGGCTATCCCCAAAATTTAAACCCTGCACACAGTTCACCAAACACCAACAGTATATATCTATCAACCATCCAGAAGGTCTCCATACCAAAATCAGAGTTTAAAGACAACGAAATTCATCAACTACAAATAAAGAAAATTCACAGTATAGAGCATTTCCAAGCTCCTACACGTAAAAAAATATGCGTACGTCGTTAAAATGACACGCACTCCATATACACCTATACACTGACGCTTATACAACTCATCTCATCGACTATACATCAACACAGCAACAGAAAAAAATACCTGCAAACGAACCCAGCCACCACCTACCATCACCCACGGGTCGGGTCGCCCTAACAAAATCCATTATCCGGTGCTCGGTCGCACGCCGCCAACCATCCTATGCCTTAGGACTAGGCTCTCGAGGCTCACCAGTAAGGTCGTCAGCACCTACACCATAGAACACACATCATAAGCCTAACGCTCAGTAAGTAATGCGATATGAAAGTAAAATGCAATCATATCAGATGCAGTCTCTACACTCACACTCAGGTTGTCACATATGTGACGCGTAGTGTAGCCGCACCAGGGTATGGAGGAACCTAACGCCACCCTACACCCTGACACGTCGCCACCGTCCTAGACTCACCAGCAACAAGGCCCACAAGCTACACACAAGCATCACCACACAGCAACCACATCAGGGTGAGGGTGTACCTCGCGTCACACTACACCCTAACACGTCGTCCCTGTCCCAGCCTCCTAGCACGGGGCCATAGTTGCCACACACACACGTTTCGCAACAGCTCAGCTGACCCACTCCTCGAGCGGATTCCGCGACTGGTGTTGCACCGGCCCACACACTAGTAGGATCCGCGATACCACTGTCCATCATCCTCACCGTCAACACATTCATGCCGCATGACGGCCCAGCCGGCCCACTCCTTGAGCGGAATCCGCGACTGGTGAAGCACCGGCCTGCATACTAGCAGGATCCGCGGTACTACCGCCACGCATCTCACCACATACTCAAAACATGCTCAAAACCATTTTCGTTCACGTTTTTAAAATATGATGCATGTCAAACAATACGCACGCAGACCACAATCAATCACATAAACCCTAAAGGTCTATAGTGTAGGCCCACTTGGGCAAAACGCATGCATGCACTACTTACCTGGCGTCCTAACCTCGCTCGACGCACAGCTTCGCTAAAAAGTGTCTCAACCTAAAACACAACCAATCACTCATCAATATTTATTTCAAAATTCACTAAATAGCTAAAAATAGCATTCTTTAAACTACACTCATGAAATTTCAACTAAAACGGGTCACTGGTTTGGTTCGGCCAAAAACTAGCGTAAAGTTCAGACGCGCATAACTTTTACGTCCTTTAACAGAATCGAGTGATTCAAGTGGCTAAACGTCCCCTTACGAACCTAGTTTAACATACTAAGATGGATTTTAAAACGGTGAGCCGTAGCTAGGTGGAAAAATCGCAAAACAGAATCTGCCCATTTTTCTCCAATTTTCACATCTTTGTTTTCTTCTACCAAAACTCACTAAAAACTAGTTTTTCGTATAAAAAACGGCTATGCTACCATCACACGTTGCAATTCTATGAAAAATGCTTGCTAATTTGACTTGGATCAAAATCCGACATAAACTTCCGACCCGCATAATGTTTGCGTCGGATATCGGAATCAAACGATTCCAGAGGCCATGCGTCCCTCTAACAACCTAATTTAACTAACAAAAATAGAATTGGAAACGATCAATCCAAGCCAGGCCAAAACGGCCAAAAATAGGATCTGTTTTAATACGAAAAATAGCCAAAATCTCAACTTCGATCCAATCTCGCCAATTCCTTCACTAAACAATCACATTTCAACCTATTAAGCACAATCTGAACAAAACCATGTATATTGGACTCAAAACCCAAACCCCACATCCAACAAGACTCGGGTTTTTCCCTTTCCCTCCCGAGCACTCACTGTCCGCTCACTACGCCCACATTCGCAGCCCATAACCGACCCCTATACCAAGCTAAATCGTCGGGAAAAAAAAAGAAAGAACCGACCCTCCATGCTCGGTCGACAGGAACCAAACAGGGGAGAACTCACCACGGATTTTCAGCTCAGGAGAACCGCATCCTCATCTCCACTTCAGCTCGTCGGGACACTCACCGCACTGGCGTCTTACCCTCGGCGATCGATGGTCGGACTCCCCTTCCCAATCACTCCCTCCCTCTCTCGCGTCTCCCTCTACCCTCGGCCGTGGGACAAAACAGGGTGGAATGGCTTCCACCCGAAGCCATTCCACTTTTTAATTAAATTATAATTATTAAAATTTTAATTTAATTACAAATTACTAAAACGCCCTCACGTGTTTTCATCGTCCGTAAATTCGTAAAATTCTCATCCTCCCGACTTAAAATCTCGAAAACCACAACAAAACTAGACTCCGAGTCTTATAATTTAATTTTCCCGTTGAAAACTCCGATCGAGATTAAATTAAAAGTTTCGGAAATTTAATTTAAAAATCCAAAATTTCTGGGATATTACATACGGTGTAGGCCCACTTGGGCAAAACACATGCATGCACTACTTACCTGGCGTCCTAAGCTCACTCGACGCACAGCTTTGCCAAAAATGGCTCAACCTAAAACACAAACAATCATTCATCAATGTTTACTTCAAAACTCACCAAATAATTTAAAATGACATTCCTTAACCAAATCCATGAAATTCCACTTAAAACGGGTCACCAATGTGGTTCGGCCAAAAACCAGCCTAAAGTTCGAACGCGCATAACTTTTGCGTCCGTCAACGGAATCGAATTATTCAAGTGGCTAAACGTCCCCTTAGGAGCCTCGTTTAACATACTAAGACGGATTTTAAAACGGTAAGCCGCAGCTAGGTGGAAAAACCTCAAAAGCGAATCTGCCCCTTTTTATTAAATTTCACATTTTTGTTTTTTTTCAACCAAAACTCACTCAAATCTAACTTTGCGCACCAAAAACAGCCATGCCACTATCACACGTCAAAATTCTACGAAAAACGCTCACTAATTTGACTTGGACAAAAAATCTGACATAAACTTCCTACGCTCATAACTTTTGCCTCGGATATCAGAATCGAACGATTCCAGGAGCCATACGTTCCTCTAACCACCTATTTTAACCTACTAAAATAGAATCTAAAACGATCAACCGTAGACCCGTCAAAATTCTCAAAAACATAACTATTTCTACACAAAAAAAATTTGAAATCTCAACTTCGGTCCAATTTCGCCAATTTCTTCACCGTGCATCAACATTTCGGTTCACCAATGCATACATTAACAAATTTGGTGGTTCCTAATTAGAAAACAGCAATGGCAACACAACAATTCTCACGGTTCTCTTCCCAAAACTGTGCATTTCTCAACCGGCTCATTGAACCATGAAATTCACCTCTATTCCTCCGAAATTTTAGCACAAAATCCCTAAAACTTAGAAGGAAAAGCAACTCCACGCTCTGGCATCAAAGCAGGACAAGACCAAAAGAGAAAACTCCCTGTTTCTCATTCGGTTCTGTCGCGGGAAGGGCTGAGCCACACACACACGAGGTTCTAAAACACCCCACAAACAAAAGAGCTCTAATTGTTGGAAATTCAAGAATGACTGAGCTTCCAAATTTGGTCGACAGAAATCGAAACAGGGGAGAACTCACCTGTGTTTTCAGCTCGGGAAAACCCACTCACGCCGAGTTTCTGCCTCGCCGGAACCATCTAGCGCGTCACGTCTCTCCTCCGGTGGTCGATCGTCGGCAATTCGCCCCCTCCCCGATCACTCTCTTACTCGCGTCTCTCTCGGGTGTCGACGAGTAGTAGCAGCCGAATGGCTTTCTTCCGAAGCCATTCGGGTGTCATATATTTATTTTCTTTTTTTTTAATTAATTAAATTACCAAAATGTCCTCCTGTGTTTTTATCGTCCGTAACTTCATTAAATTGTCGTCCTCCCAACTTTAAAATTTCAAAAACCATCACTAGAATTAGATTCCGAGCTCTATGACTTAATTTACCCGTTAAAATATGTTTCGAAACTTCAACCGGGATTAAATTAAAAATTTTAGAAATTAGATTTAAAATTCGAAATTTTTAGGTTATTACATGATGGCTCTTGGTCTTTAATTGTGATTGAGAAAGGAAAATACTGTGGATTGATACATGTTTGATTAGTGGTTGAATTATGCAAAAATTGGAATTTTTGGCATGCTTCTGTTCTATGATTTTAGACTAATCTATTGATTTTCATTTGCTAAACTAAATTGGTATGTCATATTAGACTCTTTGGGTGATCTTTTTGCTTTGCAATTAATGCATTTGGATAAGTAGATCAAAAGTTATGAAACTTTAAAGTTGACTCAAATTATAGGTTATACTCCAGGTTTGATGTTTGAGTTGAATTGTTGGTTTGAAATTGGTTCTAAACAAGTTGGTTAGAAGTGTGCTTATCTTTTCCTTTTCTTTTTGGATGATTAATTGGGGCGATGTTTTATGTGTCATTGCTTTGGTGGATTTTGGTATAGGTTTTATTTCAATGCCTAAATTGAGCTTGAAGGTTTTAGGTGATTGTTTTAGTGGATTTGAGATTTGTTTCAATATGTTTGATTTGTTATAATTATGAACAAAGGTTTGTTGTTATAAATGGGGATATTGATTTTGGAGTTGATGTACTTTAGGTTTTCAAGTTACAAAAAGGAATTTACCAAGTTGCATTAAATTGCTAAGGACTCGAGGTATGTATGCTTTGCATTTGCTTTGTCCATTTCGGGCCTACATCACAAAATGCTAGGGTTAAGTTGTATGTATTATGCTTGCTTGACATGTCCATGGATTACGTTTCAAAAATGAATTTGTGCATGAATTTTATGAGACGGTATGAAATGAAATAGTACGGTATGAAATGAAATATAATGAAACAAAACCTGTTTGCCTTGAAGGAAGTGATTCACCCTTCATTGATTACGAGAATCTTAGCTTTGGAAGAATTGACCGCACCTCCATCGACATTTAAGTCTTAGCCTTGATTAGGGTTTTTCTTTCTCTAATGTCAACTTTGGAGAAACTAATTCACCCTCCATCGTCATAAGGATTGTAACTTTTGTGGAGGTAAAACTCCCCAATGTTAGCTTTGAAGGAGTTGATCGCCCCTTCATGGTCATTTAGATCGTAGGTTTGGGGAGGAGCTAGATCCTTTCAATAAGAATGAAAATGAAACGAAAGAAAGTGTAGAAACTACATATTTTGCGAGGTTTCAACAAAAAGAGTTTTAAATTCATTTAAGCATACTTATTGAGTATTATACTCATAATTGAATTTTGTGATGTAGGTAAAGAATTAGTTAGTGAGTTTCATGAATCCGCTTAAGGATAGCAAAAGCAGCTGAGGAAGAGCATTCATGGTCGTGAGCTTAGGATTTTTGGGATGATTTTCACCCGTGGGTGATTATGTAAGCTTTTGATTTAACTTATGGGTTAAGCATTTTGCAAATACACGTTTTGATGCAAAGAAATGTTTAATAGAAATGGTATGTTTTGTTGAAAGATTGAAAGAGCTGGATTTGGTTTGAAAGTGGTTATTTAGGTGTTAAACGGGGAAGGAAGAAAACAAAAGGGCGCCAATCAATCAGCAAGTAGGTGCGATCGATTGCCCCTTTGATCTACCAACGGCAGAAGCGTGTCGATCGATCTCGAGATTGTAGGCGATCGATCGGCCAAGGTGAAATCTAAATGCTTTGCCACTCAAGCGCTACCTATTGATCGCAAAATTGTACGTGATAGTTCGGCCGAGGTAAAAACTGAACGCGTGACATAGAGAACTGCTGATTGATTGCAAGGGTGTAGGTGATCGATCAGCCATGTGCACTGTTAACAATAGTGCATGAGAAAAAAAAAGGTTTTAAGGAAATTTCATGAACGTTTTCCATGAAGTTTTGTAGTTTATACGTTTTGGCAGAGATTCCCTAGAGAAGGAACTGTGTAACCCACAAAATGAAGCAAAGTGCTCAGGTGATGGTGTTTTGCACAAAACCATTAGATAAAGATGAAATAAGATGAAAACGAAGTTAGAAAGGAGAAACAAATGTAATGAAATGAAGATGGAATGCAACCGCTAAGCGGACCCTTAGAGCTATCTTATTTTATGCTCTAGGATGCATGCATTTATGTAGAAATGCAACCACCTTTGGGGATGGATTTTCTTCCTTGATCATTCTAGACTCTCAATGAGAGAGCAGAGGGAAACATAAGAGTTCACCAATCAATCGTTGAGCTTGGGGAACAATAGAGTGCTTTTCCACACGATTCAAGAATCGTGGATAACCAAACGGTTCTGTAACATCCGATATTTCTGTAATTTAATTTTTAGGAATTCGTATTGGTAAACGACGGAGTTGATGTCGGAATCGAGAGCGAAGTTTTTGCCCTTGTAGTTAAAAGATTATTTCGAGGCTAAGGTAGAGAAATTATAAAAGTCCAAGCAGAAACGGACTGTATAATCGTTCGGTTAACAGATTAAGAGTTGAAGGCAAGAAGGAGATTTAATTATAAAAAAAAATAAAAAATAACAAAGAGGGAGGAGGATCGTAAACCACCACCACCCCCTCTTCACCCACGTGAAAAAAGGAAGGGAAGCCCTCCCTCGGCGATTTCTCCTACCTATGACGTTCAGCAAATGCCGATCTCAGTTTTCTACTCTATTTCAACGGTAAGATAGATTTTAAGTAGTTTATGGTTTAGTTTTTGTTAGGGGATAGAGATTGATGAAAAATTGTGGTGGATAGAGATTTAGGGTTTTAGGATTTGAGTATTTATTGGATTTATTATTGGTGGTTGTGGGTTATTGATGATAAATGTGATGGATTTGTGAAGAATTTGTTGCGTTTTACTAAAAGACCGAGAACGTAAGATTTTAGGCCCTAAAACCTATTCCGTTTTTGGATTTCTGCCCTACTTGCGGTTGATCGTTTTAAATTCTCTTTTGGTATGTTAAGCCAAGTTATTAGTGGAGTGTTTAGCCATTGAAATTGTTTGATTCCAATAACCGACGCAAAATTTATGCGCGTCGGAAGTTTATTTCAGGTTTTGGATCTAGTTTGTTTAGTGAGCGATTTTGGTTGATTTGTGGTACGTTAAGTTAATGGTAGTGGTTTTGAGTATGAGTTAAGTGTTAAGACGAGTTTTGACAGGAATTAATTTTATCTTTAGGTGAATCAGATTTTTGTGAAGTCGTAGACGGGAAAAAGCTTAGGGCGCCAGGAAAGTAGTGCATGCATGTATTTTGCTGAGGTGGGCCTACACCGAGGAACATTAGGAGTGTGATTGTTTGCTTGTGATGTGCGTGTGTATTATTTGACTTGCATCATGTTTTAAAAAGGGTACGAAAATAGTTTTGAGCATGTTTTGGGTAAGTGGTGGTGAGACACGTGGTGGTGGTACTACAGATCCTGCTCGGAGAGTGGGACGATGCATAACCAAAAGTGAATTCCGCTCGTGGAGTGGACAGGCTGGGCTGTCATGCGGCGTGTATATGTTGACGGTGAGTATGATGGATGGTGGTGCTGCGGATCCTGCTTGGGTAATGGGCCGGTGCTTCATCAATCGCGGATCCCACGAGGAGGGCCGACTGGGCTGTCGCAAAATGATGGACAGTGGCACCGCAGATGTTGCTTGAGGAGTAGGTCGGTGTTTCACTAGTTGCGGATACTGCTCGGGGAGTGGGCCGGCTGGGTCGTCGCGAAGTGGCTTGAGAGCCTCGTTGCTGGGGAGTCTGAGACGATTATGACGTGTCAGGGTGTAGCGTGGCACGAGGTACATCCTCACCTTTGCCCGGCTGCACTACATGTCGCAGAGTTGTGACAACATGAATTTGAGTATAGAGACTGCATGTGATACGATTTCATTGTCGGTTTTACATTTCATATTGCACTGCTTATTGAGCGTTAGACTTATGTGGTGTGTTATGTGGTGTAGGTGCAGAGATTCCTGCTGACTAGTTACGAGAGTACAGGCAGGACAAGAAGGCAGTTGGCAGCGTGCTATTATGTGTCGGCAGGTGAAGTGCATCAGAACAGCCAGTCCCGTGGAGCAAAGCTGAATGGTAGGTTCTGAGAGTTGGGTTTTTTTGTAGAATACATGTCGAGTGTAAAGATTTTGAGGCATAGGTGGGTTTGAACATTTGTAATCGGGATTGGTGTATATTGTGTTTTGAAACTACTTGTGTAAATTTTGTCTAAAAAATACAAGTATTTACCTTGTGGTTTTAATAGTGGAAGTTTTTCGCCGTTCGTTTTCCTTTTGCACTGGAGTTATTTTTAGGCTGCTGTGCAAGGTGTCAATCGGTATACGTAGGCGTCGACCGAACTAAACAAATGTCAACCTCGAGTCTCGACCTACGAGGGACAGAGAGAAAGAAAGTGTCGACCGGTGTCCTTAGGTATCGACCGGTTACTGTAAAATGGTGAGAGTGTCAACCGTTGGGTTCGACGGGGGGTGGACAACTAGAAATATAGTGTCGACAGGTGAAGACAAGTGTCGACCACTCCGTGTAATGAGCATAGAGGTGTCAACCGCGAGGTTCGACTGGGGTGGCCAGAGAGAATGAAAGTGTCAACCGGCGTTTATAGGTGTCGATGGGTTCTTTTTTTTTTTTTTTATGTTTAAAAAAAGTGAAGTTTTATTTAAACTTATTTTAATTGAGTTTTTCGCTACGACGTTTTTTTTTAAAACATTTTCAAAGATGTCGTTATTAAGTCAAGGAATAAAAGTTATAAATTTTACACCAAATTTATCGAGGGAATGAGTTAGTGTACAGTTGGCAACCCGAGTCCTGGGACGACTCGGGGTGCTACAGAGGCAGTGAAAGAGCAGAGCGAGCCAGAAACCACATGGGTTTTCGAGGCATTACAGGTTCTTCTAACACTTCAGTTAGGGAAAGGTGAGTCATGTAATGATTTTGGAAAAAAGTTCTACAAACATCAATAACCATGCAATTTATAAAACCTAGGGTGGATAATTAGGGTTTGATATTTGAAAAGGAAGAAGTTTGAACCGTTGATGAATAGGTACAAAATGGATGGTTAAGATTGTAATCCGTGTGCACACATCCAATGGTTTATATACTTTGCTGCAACATGGTGATCAAGGGAGGAGTGTTTGCGATGTCATCCATCCTTACCTTCATTATAAGTTGTACCTGCATAAACCATACCTAAATATGTGGATATTTGGGCTTTCTTGGACCGAGCCTCTTTGTTGATCTTCAACCCTAACCATACCACCATCATACATT
>JAJTVC010002061.1:0-10024 GCA_022433055.1 Begonia peltatifolia | reverse complement strand
AATTAGATTCCGAGCTCTATGACTTAATTTACCCGTTAAAATATTTTTGGAAACTCCAACCAAGATTAAATTGAAAATTTCATAAATTTGCTTTAAAAATCCAAAATTTTCCGTGTTATTACAATAACCTGACCCAGTCCATTTACTCCTACCCATTAGCCCATCAGTGCAGCTTTCCCTATAACCAAATCAACTCTCCCTCTTTTCTTCCCAGCCCTTCTGAAATCAAGCCCCAAGCTCTATGCAATCATTCTCCTTCCCTCATTGCCGATGATCATCCTCCACCAGCCAGCTCTAGCATTTTGCCAACCCCGATAGCAAATTTCTCCGCCGCATTGTGGCTGATGGATTCCAGTGCCACTCATCACCTTACACAAAATGCTTGTGCTCTTCATCATCCTCGGCCGTATACTGGATCTTCAAAAATTGCCACCACCGATGGTAATTTACTTCCAATCTCTCACACCTTGGTTATGTTGTTATTCCTGCTATTTCTCGACCTCTAACTTTGAATACTATTTGTCATTCTCTCTTGCTATCTCATAATCTGATTAGCGTTTAAAAATTATACAAAGACAATTCTGTGTATGTTGAATTTCACCCCTCTTTTTTCTGTGTAAAGGACCAACAATCTCACCAAATTCTGTTTCAGGGTTCCCAAATTGATAAACTCTATCATGTCCCTCACTCCGTTCTGGTTCGAGCTCTCCATCCTCGACTCCCCACCTCAACTAGTCATCCCTTTGTGACGCCCCGGAAACCTACCTATTTTTGGTTCGCTACTTTTCTGATACCAACACCTTACACTCATATCGTAAAATTTCGTAAAATTTGAAACTTTTATTCATTGACCTAAAACGACAGTTTAGGAAAATATTTTTGACAGCTCTGCAGTGGAAATTCAATTAAATTCACTTTGGATAAAATTTTATTTTGTTAAACATGAAACAAGGACTCTCGGTCGACACCTATAAGTAGCGGTCGACACTTGAGTCGTTTCGGATTTCTCAACGATCGACACTAGGAACACCAGTCGACACTTTGTTGCTCTCGGGTCTTTTCATCGGTCGACACTAGAAACACCGGTCGACACTTCTATGCTCACCACAGAAAGGGGTCGACACTCATTCCCACAGGTCGACACCTTAATCCTCTTTGCTTGCGCAGGTCGTCCCCTGCGGTCGGCACCGCTACCATTTTTACATGAATCGATCGATCCCTGTAACCAGGGGTCGACACCTACTTTGGCTCTACCTGTCACATGTCTAGCCTCGCGGTCGACCCTCCCCTTACATTTACACTGACTAGTCGACACCTCTCGACTTTGATCGACATCTCACACTAGTATCAGTAAAATACGCACGGCATTATCTCCTCAATCAGGTTCACGAAGTAAAACCTATGGTTTGAAAACATAACTTTTCCAAATAAATTTCAAAACAACAACATTCTACTTCATTTATCCACAATACTCTTACTACATCACCGAAAATTCTCAAAATCTATATAACGTTGTTCGACTCAAAACACTTACAAAAATCACACCCTTTACTCGCCATGGTCCCAACATTTTCCTGCACCGGCACACGACGTCTCTGCCAACTTTGATCTAGGCCTGTCCATCACCTAACAACTCACCCGAAATCTCGTCGTCACCTATAGCAAGGAACACAATACATAAGCGTAATGCTTAGCAAGTATGGAATATTAATCTAAAAAACCAATGCATAACTCAACTATTACACATGCAGTTTCTATACTCAATTATGTTTTCTTTTCGTTTCATTGTTTTCATCTTCCACTTTCCGGTGTGAATCAGGCCGGCACCCATCCCTTCCACACTCGGGACGGCCAATCCATAACCCACAGAGCAAGGTTAGAGGCACACATCATGTTCGCACACGGAACGACCCTACGTAACCTCCTCCTAACATCGATCGTTGAACCCTCTAGTGCTCTCAATAGCACGTTAACAACGAGGCGTTCGCAAATCGTGTCATATTACGTACTTTCATCCATGGGAATCCCCTAGTGCTCTCTCAGTAGCACGTTAACGACGAGGCGTTCACTCATACGTGGCAAGTCTTTTCTTATCTTGTTACGTTTTACATATACATTTCAAAACATACTCAAAACTAGTATTTCGTAATTTAAGATCATGATGCATGACAATCACGAATGCACGATTCAAACAACAAAACAAACAAGCAAGCAAACAAGCAGTCCTACCATTCCAAGGTGTAGGCCCAAAGGCAATTCACATACGTTCCACCACTTACCAGGCGTTCTGGAATTCTTTTCGCGCTTTGTAACTTGGTGCTATAACTGAAATACCCATAAAATTATACCTCTGTCAATTCTAAATCATCAAATTCATAATTCCTTAACTTGAAGGTCCTAATTCACTTCAAAACCAAAACTCTCCACTAAAACCGAAATCCTGCACAAATTTTCGTCCAACTTCGAAAATTCACAACTCCTTCAATACTCGTCTGAATTGGACGATACAAAATACTACGGGTTCCTAAGAACGTCTAGCTTCCTATGGTCCCATCTATTTCCCATTCAGATGTTCACAACTTAACCGAACATTGCCGAACGAACACCATTCCAAAAATTCACATACACCGCCAATAAACCATCCAATCTTCCTCACCAATTCTCGTAATCTACTTCTATTTCTATCATAATCACCAATACGCAGATGGTATTCAACTCTACGCTCAATTTCTCGGATTACCCTACTAGGTTTTCGCTAATTCGCCCTATATCCTTACCAAACCTGGTTTTGCCATTAATAACGCTAACACACCAACTAGCTACGCAAAATTAACGAGAACTCACCGTGATTCGGATGAAAAGAAAGAGAATCGACCGCTGACCACTCCACACAGGAGAAGAAGAAACGAGAGAGAGAGAGAGAGAGAGAGAGAGAGAGAGGGGAGGATGGCTGGGAAGAAGAACACCGATGGTGTTCTTCTTTTCATCCATTACTTCCTTTATATATTTTTTTTTTCATAATTACTAATTTTCCCTGCACTTTAAACCGTCTCACAATTCTGTGATCTCATTCAATTACAGTTAGATTCTTTAAGTTCTCTTTACGCCATTGGCCTTAAAATAACCTTTCACTTAGGGGCAGAATTTGCCGTTATTAATTTGGACCAAAACTCCACTGTTTACAAATTACAAAATCCGAACTAGTTTAAACGGAAATTCTGGGTATTACACCCTCTATGTTTTGGCATCACCAGTTAGGACATCCATCATCTTCCATTTTTCGACGTGTCCTACAATCGTGTAATCTTCCAGTGTCACGGTAACAAATGTCACAAGGTTGTGTTTCTTGTTTAATGAGTAAATCTCATCGTTTACCTTTTTCAACTTCAAGTTCTTATGCAAATTTCCCTTTTGATATTGTATATAGTAATGTTTGGGGTCCATCCCCAGCAAAATTCCATTACTGATGCACACTATTTTGTACTATTTGTCGATGACTGTACTCAATTCACTTGGTTGTTTTCATTAAAAGTCAAAAGTGAAGTTTATCACACCTTTGTGCATTTTCATAAATTCATTCTCACTCAATTTGGAGTATACATCAAAACTTTTCAATATGATGGCGGAGGAGAATTTCGATCTCTTTCTCCATTACTTCAATCCCTTGATATTCATCATCGCATCTTATGTCCTTACACTCCAAACCAAAATGGTCGTGTGGAACAAAAAAATCGTGACATTGTTGATATTGGACTTGCACTGTTATTTCATTCATCCGTTCCTCGACATTTTTGGCCTTATGCCTTTGCCACAACCACTACCTTAATCAACTTACTGCCTACTGCTATTCTAGCACACAAATCATCTTTTGAATGTCTTTTCCAATCACCTCCTAATTACTCCTTACTTCGTGTGTTTGCCTGTTTATGGTTCTCGTTCCTTCGATCGTTCAACAAACATAAATTATAGTCTTGCTCACTTCCTTGTGTCTATTTAGGACTTGGCTACCATCGTAAAGGCTACACCTGTTTAGATCCTCAATCCAAGAAAGTCTATATTTTGCGGCACGTCACTTTCGTAGAGTCCAGTTTCCCTTTTTCCTCTTCTAACTCAACAAGCTCACCACCACCCCCATTCTTCCGCTCCATTCCCTCCTTTTCAATGTCGACCACGAGGGTCGACATGCGAACGCAGAGTCGATCAAAGTGTCGACCTGTGCAAGAAAGTGTCGACTACTTAGTGTAAAAATGAGTATAGAGTGTCGAGCTGCATGTAAGGGGGATTGGCCAAACTCTGTAGTTGTCGACCGATTAGGTTGATCTACTCGGACATAGAGGAATGAAGTGTCGATCGGTAGTGTAAAATAGATGGGAGTGTCGACTACAAGGATCAACCGACGCGGACAGAGACAAATGATGTGTTGATCGAAAATAATTTTTTATGTTTTAAAAAACTTGAAACTTTATTTAAACTGATTTTTATCAAGGTCTTCTACTGTGATGGTTTTAAACGTTTTCAAAAAGGTCATTTTAATTCAATAAATAAAGTTTTAAATTTTTACACGAATTGTCTCGAGTGCATACGTATGAGTAGCAGTAATGAGCATACCAAAAACCATGTAGGTTTTCGGGTCGCTACAGATATGGTATTAGAGCAATAGTGAGCGTACCAGAAACCATGTGGGTTTTCGAGATGCTATAGAGATAGTATCAGAGCCAAATGGTCAAATTGTTCAAATGATTACCTAACAGCACCGGTCGCCGCACAACGTGCTTCGAAAACTGTAAGTGTTTAAGTTGAGCTTTAGTAGTAGATTCTTATAAGAGTGACTAACCTTGTCCAGAAAATTAGCCAAAATATCTAGACGAGTATGACATTTGAAGATACCGAGAGAGACAATTGATTCGAAAAATGTGAATGATTTGATGATGAGTACACAACTAACAGAGTTAAGGAACAGACAGTTTCGAAAGTTATGAATACTATGAACAGAGAAGGAAATGAGAATTCAGGACCAATGCCGATTAACGGCCAAAGTGGAGAGAGGTTTATGAGTAGAAAGAGAGTCATAGAAATTCGTGTTCAAGTACCTCAATTTATTGAAGTGGAGAGTAAATTGAAAATAGCACTTTGTGCCAGATTAACGTTAAAGATGAGCACCACCGTAGGGAGAAGTGACTAGTGCGTGGGTTTCCATAAGAAGGAGGATGGTTAGATTCATCATTTACTAAGAATTTAAATTCTATGGAATAAAAGTTGGGAGATTAGTGCATATGTTCTTAGATTTGATATCTATGATAGAATGGTCATTGCTGAGTGAACGTTTTAACCGAATCTCAAGTTATAGATTTTTTAGAGATTAAGCTCATTGTGGATTGAAATAGAAGTTACGATAATAGAAATTGATGAGAGAAAACTTAAGGTAGAAATTTAAGGTCAAAGTTCAAAACTAAGGTTGTGAGACATAAGTGCAAAGCTCATATTCAATGTGGCATATAGGGTAACCTTTATTGCGGAATAGTAAGGATGAGTAGTAATTGAAAGACTTAGTTCACGAAATTTTGAGAACTTATGCCGTAGAGTTAAGTTGACGAAATTAAGTGTGGAATTAGACTTAAATATTTAATTTTAGACAAGCGTAGTCTGACGAAAGAAAGTAACCGACTTTGAATAAGGAGTTAAAGGGAATGTCAAGGATATTTGGACATTGAGGAACCTCGAGGTGAAACTAGTATTCGAATGGTTAATGGAATGATTAGACATCCACGAGCGAATATGAAATCGAATTTTTAGCAAAGTATTGAAACCACTAGGGCTGTTGTGAGTAAACAAAAAACACAAGTGCGAAGATTAATGGGACGATCTGCTAACTTTCAGGTATGAAATATTTACCCTAGTCATTTCGGAAGCATAGCCCATTTTTATATGTATAAAAGAATTTATGTACCTGATAGCAACTGCTCACAGGACGTATGCTGTCAAAAAGGTTGCGTAAAGTATCGATGGGGTAGTTAGAAGTTTGAGTTAAACTGAGGAGCCATATGTGTGGATAAAGTCGATCAATGAGAAGTTGAGGAAATAGAGGATACTGGAGTATGGCGTATGATGTTGTTTAGAAGTTTGAAAACCATATTTTAGCGGTCATGTGGTTACGTAAAACTCGGAGACGTAAAAAACTATATTAGATAGTAGTTCGAGGCTTTAAAAGATTAATGAAAGATTTAGGAAATTATGTGTGGAGTTATACTTGGTGACCGACTTAAATGGTAGAAGTGCTAAGTGCTCAGTGTTGTTTGATTAAGGAGTATGGACGTTGCTTAAAACATACAAACATGTTTGAGATATCTAAATATAAGATAGAATGATCGTAAGTGGAGGAGCATAGCTAATCACAAGGAAGTTAAGAGATTGGATTTGAAATTTTGTATGCTAGTATGTATGTTGGGGAAATGAAATATATATGACTATATTGGGAGATTTAAATTAGTTAAAACACGATCGGGGAATCTAGGAATAAGCTGAGAGTTCAAGTGCATAGTTTCTATTAATCTTGGTTGAAGATGGACGGATTAAATGATAACTGTTTGAGGCTCTAATTAGGGGAAATTTTGAAGAGCTACGTCGATGAGATGGTAGATTACCGACAAGGATTTTGTAGGAGTTTAGTTTATCTGATTGAAATCAAGGAATTAGAAATTTTGTTTTAATTAAGATATTTAGTCGAAATAAATATTACTAGAGAAAATTTAGAGTAGTACTTTATCAGTGGTGCTAAGTAGGAATTTGGAAATTGAGAATTTGAATGAATTTCGTTGAGGGGTTATAGAGAAGAAATTCAGTTAGCTGATTTCAGAAGTTGGGGTTATGGTTAGTTGAATAGAATTACTATTGGGTTAGACCTGAGAACTTAAGAATTTGAAGAAGCAGAGAGCACAGTATAGCTTGGTCTACAACAAGTTTGCATAAGATAAGATTGTTGGATGAATCATTGCAAGGAAGTAGGAAAAATATTCAGAAACGATTTAAGGTTAGAGTGAATAGCTTAGATTTGATTCAATTATGAAGCTTTTAAGGATAATCGGGATAGAAGATTTAGAGGTTAAGTAAATTCTACTTAAGAGAACTTAGATATGGAGTTAGGATATAAGACTTTGAGGAGTTAGACTATAGTTGGTGAAGGTATAAGGCAATGAGCAATGTACAAAATTGAGTTATGGGAATTGGATAGTACTGAATACCGAGTTAGGGATGCAGATATTTTAAATTGAATATTGCAAACATTATCGTTAAACCAGAATTAGATACATGGTCTTAGAAGTTATTGACGGGAGAACCATGAGACTAAAATCTTAGTGGATGAACCACTAGAGTTTTAGGATATAGATAGAAACCAGGAAGTAATTAGATGGAACGGACTCGAGTATATGTAGGATAATCACAGATTGAATAATGAAGTTAAATGCAAGGACATTTATGAACTAAGAGCTTAAGGTAGATTTGACGCTGTTCGAAAAGAGCCTAGATATGAGATAGGGGATTTGATGGCGTGAATATCAGGAATCAATCGTTACGCAAATTTTGAGGACAAAACTTTTTTAATCAGGGTGGAATGTAACGACTAGAATTTCCCGTTAAATGATTTTTGGGTTTACATAATGGTAAACGGCAAAGTTCTAGTCGGAATTAAGGACGACAAATTTAGTCGGTTAGGTATAATATTATTTTGAGACTAATGGACAATATGGATTTATAAGATTTCAACCGGAAACAAACCGAATAACAGTTTGATTAAACGATTAAAGATTGAGAACGATTTAATAATTAAGATTATTATTATTATTATTATTATTATAAAAAAATATAATAAAAGAAGAGAAAACACTTCTTCGGTGTTTTATTCCCTCTCACCGCGTGGAGCCCTCCCTCGATCTCCTTCCAGCGACATGCAGCCGAGTTCTTCTCCATTTCCTCCCCCGTTTCTTCAAATCAACAGTAAGTTTTAGCTAGTTCTTAGTAGATAGTTTGTATTTTAGTTGTCTTGAGTGTTAAAAGTGAAGTTAGAGGGAGTATTGGGTAGTTTTGGTGAAACCTACGAAGGAGATACGAGATTTGGAGGCTAGTCGAATTTATTCGTGTATTGGTGTTTAGGCTGGAAATAGCAGTAGATTATGAGTTTTTATGAATAAGATTGAGCGTTTGGATAACTGAATACTCGGATTATGAAACGGTTTTTGTTCGGCCGTATTCGACCAAGCTGTAGGTGTTGGGTTAGGAATTGGATTATACGGTTAGAAATTAGACGTTCTATGGAAACCGTAGCATTTCGAATCGTCTAAATCGGACGCGTTTTGGATAAGTTATGCATTTCCGAAGGTTGGTCGAAAATTGTATAAGATTTCGAGTTTAGTTAGAAGTGGCGATTAGTAAGAGTTTATAACTTTGTGTTAGAATTTCATGAGTGAGATGAAGTGAAATTAATTAATGTGTAGTTTTATAAGTTCTCCAGTTAGCGAGTTATATACGAACGAGTTGCTAAGGATGCTAGGTCAGTAGTGTAGTAGATGCTTTTGCCTTCGGGCCTACATCATAGATCGGTAGGTTGCATGCACGTTTATTTTGTGTTATGTTTTAGCCGATTATGCATTCATGGTTTAAAAGTACGAGAATAAAACAAAAATGAATTTTCATATTTTTACGAAATGAAACAGTATGATGTGACGTGATGAATGAAATGAAAAGATACGTAAGAAAATAATGAAGGTGGGGTTGAGTGGTCTTGTCCCGTGAGGTGGACCGCGAGGTGTATCACTTCTTCACTCGCTTTACGTGGTGGCCTTTTCTCGAGGTGTATCGCGAGGTGTGTCACTTTACTAAATCAAGGTTGGCCTTGTACCGTGAGGTAGACCGCGAGATGTGTCACCTTAATGTAGCACGTAAAGAAGAACTCAGTAGTAAGAAAATAAATAAAGTGTAAGAAAGAGACGAAACTGTAGAAACTGCATATGTTAGGAAATTGACCATGGTCGGCGTAGGTACGAGTTTTGGGGTGTAGTTGAAATTGTTTTGAGTCGTTTTAAGTTTTTCTGAGTCATTTGGATATATACACGAATTTCAAACTTTAGTAATTGTTTTGTTTATGTAAATAATGATTTTGAGTTGATGGAAAAATGTACGTTGTATTATTTTTAATGTTGAGTCGGAAGTCTGATTGTTTTTACGCCATAGAATTTACAAAATTTTAGAAGAAAGATTTTTCTTATGATTATTATTATTTTTTCCAAGTTTTTAAAAATATTAATATCATCCCTCTTGATTTTGTAGGCATGAACGATAAATATTTTTAAAGAACAAAAAACATTTGGAAGAAAAAAAATATATTGGAAACACAAGGTAGTATTAGTTACCATTCTTTGAATACTAAAAGGCTCTGTAACTTTTTCAAATCATTTTTTAATATTTCTTGGTAGTATTTATAGAAGAAATTGTAAGTAAGAAGGAAAGAGAGCTATTAACACTGAGAGTTCTTTGTACAATCCTTACAGGAGAAAATTATCAAAAGAAAATTCCCTATTAGATCAGAATTACAGAGGAGTTTCTTGTGCAGCTATAATAAACAAAACCTAGTAAACCAACTTGAAAAAAATAAAATAAATTTTAAATAGGGTTAATAAACGTAGGGACTGTACACCCTGAGTACCATATACGAAATCATTTGAGGGATAATTGTATCGAGTATGGTAGACTCTTGCCAAAATTTCTTGAAAATCCATGATTCCATTTTTCAATTATGTCACGCTCCTACCTTTCAAAAAAATATAAAATAAAATTGAGATAACTCAATACTAATAATAATGTGAGTCTCTTTTTCCTTATAATAATTATTTTTAAATTCAAAATAATAATTTTGAAAATAAAAAGAGATAGGGTCCTAGTTTTATGTTGATTTTGATGGTTACCACGCAAGACAGAATTATCTATTATTCATAATAATAGTAACATGTGTTATTCTTGTTATTTTAAAAAT
>JAJTVC010002056.1:4552-25000 GCA_022433055.1 Begonia peltatifolia | reverse complement strand
TACAAAAGTAGACTACGAGTTTTATAACTTAAAGTATCCGTTAAAATATTTTCCCAAAACCCCAACCGAGATTAAATTAAAAATTTTAGAAATTAGATTTAAAAATCCAAAATTTTTCGGGTTATTACAGGTTTTCCACCCCTTTCTTAGTGTTCCATAGTTTGATTAGAGAAAGATTGTAACACCCAGAATTTTTTGCTAAAACAATTTTCGAATTTACGTATTTGTAAACGGAGGAGTTTTAATCGAAATCAAGAGCAGAGAATTTATACTACTAGGTAATGGATTATTTCGAGGCTAATGGAGAAGAGAAAATTATAAAAATCCAACTCAAAACAGACTGAATAGCCATTTGATTAAAAGATTTTTGAGTGAGACCAATATAGTAATTAGGTTTATTATTATTCAAAAAAACAATAATAAAACATAAAAACACCTCTGTGGTGTTTTCTCCCCCTTCTCCCTCCCCTCCTCTCGGCGATCCCCTTCTAGTGACAGCCGATCCTCTCTGTTTCCTTGCCAATCTTCAGATTTTCGGTAAGTTTGAGTTAGTTTTTGAGTAGATAGTTAGTCTTTTAGTTGTTTTGAGCGGTAAAAGTGGAGTTAGAGGTGGTATTGGATAGTGTTGGTGAACCTTAGGAGAGAGTTACGAGATTTTAAGGTTAAAGTTAATTTTTATCCGTATATTAGTGTTTAAGCTGGAAGTATGAGTAGATTATGGCTTTTTATAGAGAAGATTGAGCGTTTGGATAACCGAATACTCGGGTTACGGGACTATTTCCGTTCAGCCACATTCAGTCAAGCTATAGGTGTTAGATTAGGAATTAGATTAGACCATTAGAAATTAGACGTCCTATGGAATCAGTAGCATTTGCAATCGTCCAAATTGGACGAGTATTGGATAAGTTATGCATTTTCGAATTTAGTAGAAAATTGTGTGGAATTTGAGTTTAGATAAATTAGGTGTTAAAATTGTGATTCCCTTTAGAGTTTTATGAATTTGAAGGAAAGTAGAGTTGATAAATGTATAGTTTTATAGGTTCTCCAGTTAGCGAGCTATCTACAAACGAATTACTAAGGACGCTAAGTAAGTAGTGTACGTAGATGCTTTTGCCTTCGAGCCTACGTCATAGCTCGAAAGGTTGCATGCACGTTTATTTTATGTTATACTTTAGTGATTATGCATCATGGTTTTAAAGTACAAGAACAAAACGAAATTGAATTTTCATGTTTTTACGAAATGAAACAGTAGAATGTAACGAATGAAATGAAAATGTACGTAAGAAGATAATGAAGGTGGGGTTTGAGTGGTCTTATCTTGTGAGATGGACCGCGAGGTGTATCACTTCTTCTCCTGCTTTACGTGGTGGCCTTGTCCTGAGAGGTGGACTGCGAGGTGTGTCATCTTACTAGATTGAGGTTGGCCTTGTCCCATGAGGTAGACCATGATGTGGTTCACCTTGATCTAGCACGTAAAGAAGAATCTAGTAGTAAGAAAATAAAGAAGATGTAAGAAAAAGACGAAAACGAAAGTAGAGACAAAACTATAGAAACTGCATATGTTAGAATATGTTTGTTTTCAGTGTTTATGTTTTTATGTGCATTACTTACCTAGCATTAGGCTAATAGATGAGTTCTGTGATGTAGGTGACGAAGCGATAGCAGGTGAGTAGTCAGAGCGAGCTCAGGACTAGGAGTCAGTTAGAGGAGTGCGCTCATGGACGGTCCACAGGCTAATAGGGCGTTTTGACCATGGTGGGCGTATGTATAGATTTTGGGGTTAGTTTGAGTCATTTTGAGTCATTTAGGTATATAGATGGATTTCAAACTTTAGTAGTCATTTTTTATGCATATAGCGATTTTGAGTTGATTGGAAAATGCTCGTTTTTGTTATTTTTAGCGTTGAGTCGGAAACTCGGTTTGTTTTGAAGGATTTAAGATTTTTATGCAAACTCTGGGAATGAAGTGTCAACCGATAGGTTTAGTGGTCGACCAAGCTTGGCAAGTGTCGACCACGAGGGTCGACCTGCGAAGGCAAAACCGAACTAAATGTCGACCTACGTCTATAGGGGTCGACTGACAGTGTAAAAATGACAGGGGTGTCGGCCACAAGGTATGATCGGGGCTGACAGAGAAGATTAGAGTGTCGACCTGTGTTCACAAGTGACCGGTTAGCGTGATGACCAGAGAGGTGTCGACCGCTAGAGTCGATCGATGAAAACAGAGGCAAATGAAGTGCCGACTGGTAATTATAGGTGTCGACCGCTCTGGTTTAGCATGGGTCAAGTGTCAACCGTAGTCTGCAGGGGTCGACCGAAAATATCTTTTAATGTTTTAAAAACTTGAAATTTTATTTAAACTGATTTTGATCAAAGTCTTCCGCTGCGGCGATTTTAAACATTTTCAAAAGAATCGTTTTAAGTCAAGGAACAAAGTTTTAAATTTTTACACGAATTTTACCCGAGTGTATGTGTATGGGTAGAGTTAGCAACCCGAGTCCGGAGACGACTCGGGGGCGCTACAGATATGGTATCAGAGAAGGGATTGAACTTGAAATGTGTGGGTTTTCAGGGCATTACACTAATGGTATATCAGAGCAGAGAATGACCGGAAACGAGTAGGTTTTCAGGGCATTGCAGGAATGATATCAGAGCAGTGAGTAGTAGTAGTGAGCGTACCGGAAACGGTGGATTTTCGGAGTGCGACAAAATGGTGTCAGAGCCAAATGGTCAAACCGTTCAAATGATTACCTAACAACGCTGATCGATGCATGACGTACTTTGACAACTGCAAGTATTTTAGTTTAGTGTTAGTTATTAAATGCTTATGAGAGTGATTAACCTTTGTCCAGGAAATTAGCCAAAATGTCTAGACAAATAAGACGTTTGAGAATACCGAGAGAGACAATTTATTCAAAAATGAGAATGATCTGATGATGAGTAGACGACTAACAATGTTAAGGAAAAGATAGTAACAATGTAAAAATGGCAGCATAGCCCATTTTTATACGTATAAAAGAATTCATGTACCTGATAGCAATTGCCCACAGGACGTATTTTGTTAGAAAGGTTGCATAGATTATCGGTTGGGTAGTTAGAAGTTTGAGTTAAACCGAGGAGCCATACGTGAGGATAAAGTCGATCAATGAGAAGTTGAAGAAATAGAGGATACTGGAGTATGACGTATGACGTTGTTTAGAAGTTTAAATACCATATTTTAGCGGTCATTTGATTACGTAAGACTCGGAGTCGTAGAAAACTATATTAGATAGTAGTTCGAGGCTTTAAAGGATCAATGAAAGATTTAGAAAATTATGTACAAAGTTATACTTGTTGACCGACTTAAATAGTGTAAGTGGTAAGTGCTTAGTGTTGTTTGATTAAGGAGTATAAACGTTGCCTAAAACCACAGACATATTTGAGATATCTAGATATGAGATAGAATGATCGTAATGGAGGAGCATAGCTAATCACAATGAAGTTAAGGGACTGGATTTGGAATTCTGCATGCTAGTATGCATGTCGGGGGAGTAAAATATATATGACTATATTGAGACATTTAACTTAGTTGAAACACGATCGGGAAATCTAGGAATGAATTGTGAGTTCAAGTGTATAAATTCTAATACTCTTGCATTAAGATGTACGAATTAAATGATATTTGTTTGAGGCTCTAATTAACAAAAAATTTGAAGAGCCACGTCGGTGAGATGGTGGATTTTCGACAAAGATTTTGTAAGGGGTTTAGTTTACCAGTGAAAATCAAGAACTTAGAAATTTTTTTAATTAAGATATTTAGTCGAAACAAATATTACTCGAGAAAATTTAGAGTAGTACTTTATCAGCGGTGCTAAGTATGAGTTTGGAAATTTAGAATTTGGATGAATTTTATTGAGAGGGTTATAGAGAAGAAATTCAGTTATATGATTTCAGAAGTTGGGGTTATGGTAAGTTAAATAGAATCACTATTGGTTAGACCTGAGGACTTAAGAATTCAATGAAGCATGGAGCAACAATGTAGCTTAGTCTACAACAAGCTTGCAAACAATAAGATTGTTGGACGAATTATTGTACGGAAGTGAGAAGAATATTTAGAAATGGTTGAACGTTAGAATGAATAACTTAGAAAGGTCCAATTATGAAGCCTTTAAGGATGATCGGGATAGGAAATTTATTATTTGAGCAAATTCTTGTCAAGGGAACCTAAGTATGGAGTTAGAATAGAAGACTTGAAGAAATTAAATTATAAAGTAGTTACATTAATGGACAATTGAGTGTTAAAGTACATAATTGAGTTAGGAGAATTAGATATATGGTTTTAGAAGTTATTGATGGGAGGAACATGAGATTAAGATCTAAGTGGTTGAACCACTAAAGTTTTAGAATATAAATGGAAACCAGGAGATAATCGAATGGAACAAACTTGAGGATATGTAAGATAATCACTGGTTGAAGAATGAAGTTAAACACAAGGACGTTTAAGAACGAAGAGCTTAAGGTTGGTTTGACACTGTTCGAAGAGAGCCGGGATATGAGACAGCGGATTTGGCAGGGTCAATGTCAAGAATTAATCGTTACGCAAATTTAAAGGACAAAAGTTTTTTAAGGAGGGTGGAATGTAACACCCAGAATTTTTCACTAAAATGATTTTCGGATTTACATATTTGTAAACGGCAAAGTTTTAGTCGAAATCGAGAGCGAAGAATTTATGCTAGTGGGTAAAGGATTATTTCGAGACTAATGGAGAAGAGAAAATTATAGAAATCTAATCCAAATCGGACTGAATGGCAAGAGTGAGGGCGATAAAACATAAAAACACCTCTGTGGTGTTTTCTCCTCCTGCTCCCTCCCCTCCTCTCGGCGATCCTCTTCCAGTGACAGCCGATCCTCTCCCTTTCCTCGCCAATCTTCAGATTTTCGGTAAGTTTGAATTAGTTTTTGAGTAGATAGTTAGTCCTTTAGTTGTTTTGAGCGGTAAAAGTGAAGTTAGAGGTGGTATTAGGTAGTGTTGGTGAACCTTAGGAGAAGATACAAGATTTTAAGGTTAAAGTTAATTTTTATCCGTGTATTGGTGTTTAAGCTGGAAGTATAAGTAGATTATAGGATTTTACAGAGAAGATTAAGCGTTTGGATAACCGAATACTCAGGTTATGGAACAATTTTTATTCATCCATATTCGGCCAAGCTGTAGGTGTTGGATTAAAAATTGGATTAAATTATTAGAAATTAGACGTCCTATAGAATCCATAGCACTTCGAATCGTCCAAATCGGACGAGTATTGGATAAGTTATGCATTTTCGAATTTGGTAAGAAATTGTGTGGAATTCGGGTTTAGATAGATTAGGTGTTAAAATTGTGATTTCCTTTGGAGTTTTATGAATTTGAAGGAAAGTAGAGCTGATAAATGTTTGGTTTTATAGGTTCTCAAGTTAGTGAGCTATCTACAAACAAATTACTAAGGACGCCAGGTAAATAGTGTACGTAGGTGCTTTTGCCTACGGGCCTACATGACAGTTCGTTAGGTTGCATACAGGTTTATTTTATGTTATGCTTTACTAATTATACATCATGATTTTAAAGTATGAGAACAAACGAAATTAAATTTCCATGTTTTTACAAAATGAAACCGTAGGATGTGACGAATGAAATGAAAATGTACGTAAAAAGATAATGAAGGTGGGGTTGAGTGGTCTTGTGCCGTGAGGTGGACTGTGAGGTGTATCACTTCTTCCCCTGCTTTATGTGGTGGCCTTGTCTTGAGAGGTGGACCACGAGGTGTAACTTTACTTAATTGAGGTTTGTCTTGTCCCATGAGGTGGACTGCAAGGTGTGCCACCTTGATCTAGCACGTAAAGAAAAATCCAGTAGTAAAAAGATAAAGAAGATGTAAGAAAGAGATGAAAACGAAAGTAGAGGCGAAATTGTGGAAACTGCATATGTTAGGATATGTTTGTTTTCAGTGTTTACGTTTTTATGCGCATTACTTACTTAGCATTACGCTAATAGATGAATTCTGTGGTTTAGGTGACGAAGCGATAGCTGGCGAGTAGTCAGAGCAAGCCCAGGACTAAGAGGCAGTTGGAGAGTGCGCTCGTGGACTGTCCGGCCAGCTGTTAGGGCGTTTTGACCATAGTTGGCGTATGTATGGATTTTGGAGTTAGTTCGAGTCGTTTTGAGTCATTGGAGTGTATAGACGAATTTCAAAATTCAGTAGTCGTTTTTTTTTCATATAACAATTTTGAGTTGATTGGAAAATGCTCGTTTTTGTTATTTTTAGCGTTGAGTCGGAAACTCGGTTTGTTTTGAAAGATTTAAGGTTTTTATACAAATTCTGGGAAAGAAGTGTCGACCGATAGGCTTAGTGGTCGACCGAGCTTGGCAAGTTTCGACCACGAGGGTCGACCTGCGAAGGCAAAAATGACAGAGATGTCGGCCGCAAGGTACGACCGAGGCGAACAGAAAAGATTAGAGTGTAGACCTGTGTTCACACATTTTGACCTGTTAGCAAGATGAGCAAAGAAGTGTTAACCGCTAGGGTCGACCGATGAAAATAGAGGCAAATGAAGTGTTGACCCATGAGTATAGGTGTCGACCTATTGGGTGCAAGATGGGTTAAGTGTCGACCGCAGCTTGCAGGGGTTGACCGAAATTATCTTTTAATGTTTTAAAAACTTGAAATTTTATTTTAACTGATTTTGATCAAAATCTTCCACTGCGACGATTTTAAACATTTTCAAAAATGTCGTTTTAAGTTGAGGAACAAAGTTTTAAATTTTTACACGAATTTTACTCAAGTGTATGTGTATGGGTAGAGTTAGCGACTCGAGCTCGGGGACAACGCGAGAGCGCTACAAATATGGTATCAGAGAAGGGAACGAACTACAAACGTGTGGGTTTTTGGGGGCATTACAGTAATGGTATCAGAGCAGAGAACGAAGAGGAAACGAGTAGGTTTCAAGGGCGTTACAGGAATGGTATTAGAGCAATGAGTATTAGTAGCGAGCGTACCAAAAATGTGTGGGTTTCCGGGCCGCTACAAAATGGTATCAGTGCCAATTGGTTAAACCATTAAAATAATTACCTAACAGCGCCGATCGCCGCATGACGTACTTCGACAACTGTAAGTATTTTAGTTTAGTTTTAGTTATTAAATGCTTATGAGAGTGATTTACCTTTGTCTAGGAAATTAGCCAAAATGTATAGACGAGCAGGACATTCAAGGATACCGAGAGAGACAATTGGTTCTAGAAATGAAAATGATCTGACGATGAATAGACACCTAACAGAGTTAAGGAACAGACAGTCCCGGCA
Organism: Begonia peltatifolia; assembly: GCA_022433055.1. Lineage (NCBI taxonomy): Eukaryota > Viridiplantae > Streptophyta > Magnoliopsida > Cucurbitales > Begoniaceae > Begonia > Begonia peltatifolia. The sequence continues at coordinate 17,689 of JAJTVC010002056.1, read as the reverse complement.
TTTAGGAATACTATGAATAGAGAAGGGCATGAGAATTTAGGCCCCCATCCAAATTAATGGCCAAAGTTGAGAGAAGTTTATGAGTAGAGAGAATCATGGGAATTCTGGTTCTGGTACCTCAGTTGATCGAAGTGGAGTAGAAATTAGAAATAGCACTATGTACCAGATTGACGTTAAAGATGAGCACAACCATAGGACGAAGTGACTAGTGCGTGGGTTCCCATAAGAAAAGAGATGGTTAGATCCATCATTTACTAAGAGTTTAAATTTTATGGAATAGAAGTTGGGGGATTAGAGTATATGTTCTTAGATTCGATGTCTAGGATAGAATATTCATTACTGAGTGAACCTTTTAACTGAATCTTAGATTATAGATTATTGGAGCTTGGTCCTCATATGGAAACCGGTGTATCTCGAGGGGTATAGACAACTGGTAAAATATTAAGGACCTTACGTTCGAGTTATATTGAACCTATAGCCAGTGAAACAACTGTAGGAAATGGAACGAATTAAGACAGAGGGAAGATTTCTTTTGACTTGAGAATGTGAAGGTTAAATTATAGGGTTATAGGTTATCCAACTAAGATTGTGAGATGTAAGCGCAAGACTTATATTCAAGGTGGCACATAGGGTAGCCTTTATTATGGAACAACAAGGATGAGTGGTAATTAAGAGACTTAATTGACTGATTTTGAGAACTTATGCCATTAGAGGTAAGTTCACGAAGCTAAGTATGGAATTAGACTTCGAGGTTTAATTTATAGACAAGCGTGGTCTGACGAAATGAAGCAATTGACCTTGAATAAGGAGTTACGAAAATGTCAAGGATATTTGGACATTGAGGAACCTCGAGGTGAAACTCATATTCGAATGGTTAATGAAATGACTAGACAGCCAAGGGAGAATATGGAACCTAATTTTTATTAGCAAAGTATTGAGACCACTAGGGCTGTTGTGAGTAAAAAGAAAGCACAAGTGCAACGATTAATGGGACGAACTGCTGCTTTCATATACGAGATATCTACCCTAGTTATTATGAAAGCATAGCCCATTTTTATACATATAAAGAAATTCGTGTACCTGATAGCAATTGCCCACATGACGTATGTTGTTAGAAATATTGCATAAAGTATCGGTTGGATAGTTAGAAATTTGAGTTAAACTGAGGAGCCATACGTGAGGATAAATTCGATCAATGAGAAGTTTAGGAAATAGAAGAAACTGGAGTATGACGTATGACGTTGTTTAGAAGTTTGAAGACCATATTTTAGCGGTCATCTGGTTACGTAAAACTCGGAGACGTAGAAAACTATATTAGATAGTAGTTCGAGACTTTAAAGAACAAATGAAAGATTTAGAAAATTATGTATGGAGTTATACTTGTTGACCGACTTAAATAGTAGAAGTGCTAAGTGCTCAGTGTTGTTTGATTAAGGAGTATGGACGTTGCTTAAAACATACAGACATATTTGAGATATGTCGATATGAGATAGAATGATCGTAAGTGGAGGAGCATAGCTAATCACAAAGAAGTTAAGGGACTGGATTTGGAATTCTGCATGTTGGGGGAGTAAAAATATATATATGACTATATTGAGACATTTAAATTAATTGAAACACGATCGGAAAATCTAAGAATGAGCTGTGAGTTCAAGTGCATAAATTCTAATACTCTTGGAGAAGATGTACGGATTAAATGATATTTGTTTGATGCTCTAATTGAGAAAAGGTTTGAAGAGCCACGTCGGTGAGATGGTGGATTTTCAACAAAGATTTTGTAAGGGGTTTAGTTTACCAGTGAAAATCAAGAACTTAGAAATTTTTTTAATTAAGATATTTAGTCGAAACAAATATTTCTCGAGGAAATTTAGAGTAGTACTTTATCAGCGGTGCTAAGTATGAGTTGGAAATTGAGAATTTAGATGAATTTCGTTGTTGGGTTATAGAAAATAAATTCAGTTAGTTGATTTCAGAAGTTGGGGTTATGGTAAGTTGAATAGAATCACTATTGGGTTAGACCTGAGAACTTAAGAATTCGAGGAAGCATGGAGCAACAGTGTAGCTTAGTCTACAACAAATTTGCAAACAATAAGATTGTTGGACGAATTATTGTATGGAAGTGAGAAGAATATTCAAAAATAGTTTGAGGTTAGAATGAATAACTTATAACGGTCCAATTCTAAATCCTTTAAGGATGATCGGAATAGAGAATTTATGATTTGAGCAAATTCTAGTCAAGGGAACCTAGATATGGAGTTAGAAAGAAGACTTGAAGAAATTAGATTATAAACTTGTCACATTAATGGACAATTGAGTGTTAAAGTGCATAATTGAGTTAGGAGAATTAGATACATGGTTTTAGAAGTTATTGACGGGAGGACCATGAGATTATGATCTTAGTGGGTGAATCACTAAAGTTTTAGAATACAAATGGAAACCAGGAGGTAATCGGATGGAACAAACTTGAGGATATATAAGATGATCAGTGGTTGAAGAATGAAGTTAAGCACAAGGACATTTAAGAACTAAAAGATTAAGGTAGATTTGACACTGTTCGAAGAGAGTCAAGATATGAGACAGTGGATTTGACGGGGTCAATGTCAGAAATTAATCGTTACGCAAATTTAGAGGACAAAATTTTCTTAAGGAGGGTGGAATGTAACACCCAGAATTTTCTGCTAAAACGATTTTCGGATTTACGTATCTGTAAAGGTCGTAATTTTAGTCGAAATCGAGAGCGGAGAATTTATACTAGTTGGTTAAGGATTATTTCGAGATTAATGGAGAAGAGGAAATTATAGAAATCCAACTCGAAATAGACTAAATAGTCATTTGATTAAAAGATTTAAGAGTGAGGCGATATAGTAATTCGGTTTATTATTATTATTATTATTAAAAATAATAATAATAAAACATAAAAACACCTCTATAGTGTTTTCTCATCCTGTACCCTCCCCTCCTATCGGCGATCCTCTTCGAGTGACAGCCGATCCTCTCTGTTTCCTCGCCAATCTTTAGATTTTTGGTAAGTTTGAGATAGTTTTTGAGTAAATAGTTAGTCCTTTAGTTGTTTTGAGCGGTAAAAGTAAAGTTAGACACAGTATTGGGTAGTGTTGGTGAACCCTATGAGAGAGATACGAGATTTTAAAGTTAATAATAAACCGTAAAAGGTCCTTTAGTTGTTTTGAGCGGTAAAAGTGAAGTGAAGTTAAAGTTAATTTTTATCCGTGTATTTGACACGATTCCACCTCGAATGAGTCGTGTTTCACCCACAAACAAAACGAAAAAACAAAATAAGAAGAAAACCAAATGATGTTGGCTTTCGGCATAACAATCTTCCGAAGGAAGATGGCAGCAAACGGAACCAGTTTCTGGCCACTCTCTTCGTGTATCCTTCTCTGGAAAATAGAGGGAAAACGAGTGGAACGATGGCTATTCAAGAAACCTCGGGCTTGAAATCTCAAGGAGATGCACTCCTTCTCGGTTCTTGACCAAACCGAGCCTTACCGTTCACCAAGGTTCAAGCTACTTCGGCTGAACACAAAAAAGGCTATTCTCATAGATTCAACAACCTTTACACACACCAATAACCATATATTTATAGACCTAGGGTGGCTGAAGGTTAAAATGGGCTTGGGCTTCGAAGTGGGCCACATGGTTGGCCATTCTTGGTCCACTTGTACAACAGATCACTCTTCAAGTTTTGGCCCATTTGTTGCATCAATGTGCTAATAAACTCTGGCCCAATTGTTGTTTCTAACCACCATCTAACTTAACATACACTAATTCTAACGCCTAAGGATGCATGCAACTATAAAACATTACAGGAAAGCAAATGTTTGCCAACAAAAACATAAGGGCGAATTTTTGTCGAATAAAATTCAATTACAAATTAATTCCGAGGGAGACAAATCCCTTCTTCATGTGCTTCCACCTTTAGCTCCCACAATAACAAGTGCAAGAGTTGATCTTTATCCTTTGTGCTCGGGTCCCATTCCAAATCCGCGAAGAGGCATTTGACACCCGTAATTCCTGTAAAAGAATTGAACTTGTTAGTAAACAAGTTGGATAAAGCTTGTGCCTTGGTTTGTGATCGAGTGATGGCCCTCTAGAGCACACCACCCTCCCCAGGTGATTGAGGTTTTGATCTCAAATCCGTTAATGGGGTCGCTTTGAGGTCATCATCGTCTCCTTTGTATGGCGAAAGATCTTGGACATTAAAGGTGGAGGAAATTTCGTAGTCGCCGAGTAGCTCTATCTTATAGGCATTATTGTTGATTTTTTCTAACACCTTGAATGGTCCTTCTGCTCTAGGCATCAACTTGGATTTCCTTTTAACGGGGAACCTTTCTTTCCTTAGGTGCAACCAAACTAAGTCTCCTTCATTAGAGATAACTTCTCGTCGTCCTTTATTAGCGTGTTTGGCGACCTTGTCGTTGCTCTTCTCGATGGCTTTGCATACAGTCTCGTGCAATTGCTTAATTCGTTCAGCCTTGTCTGCCCCTGATGGATTAGTTAAGTCTGTAAAAGGTAATGGAACAAGATCTAACGGTGTATATGGATTAAACCCATAGGCAACCTCAAAGGGCGATTGCTGAGTAGTTGAATGAAGGGTGCTGTTGTAGGCAAACTCCAAGCCTAAGAGTACTATATCCCAGTTAGACAGTTTCTTACAACAGTGCGTAATAGGGTACCTAAGGTCTTGTTGACGACTTCCGTTTGACCATCAGTTTGAGGATGAAAGGATGTGCTGAAACACAACCTAGTCCTCAACTTTTTCCACAAAGTGGTCCAAAAGGCACTTAAAAATTTAGTGTCTCTGTCCGACACGATAGAATGTGGTATACCATGCAGGGGAACGATCTCTTTAAAATATAGGTTAGCTATTAAGACAGAGTCATCGATCGAAGTACAAGGAAGAAAATGTGTCATCTTGGAGAACCGATCCACGACCACCATTATAGAGTCTTTATTCCGGGCGGTCCGTGGTAGTCCTAAAACGAAGTACATACCAACCTCTACCCAAGGATGTGATGGGACGGGTAAGTGCATGTATAAGACTTGAGGTAGAACTTTACTCTTAGCTTTCTTGCAAATCACGCATGTCTCCACCATGCGATGCACATCTTTCATCATGCAAGGCCAATAGAAGTGTTCCTTAAGTGATTCTAGGGTCTTTTTCTCTCCGAAGTGACTTGCTAGGCCCCTGCAATGAACTTCTTTTACGAGGCATCGTCTTAAGCTTCCTTGGGAAATGCACAACTTTCCCGCTTTAAGTAAACAGCAATCCATGAGGCAATATTCGCCTTCAGCCTTGTCCATGCACTTGATGTAATAAGGTCCGAAATCGGGGTCGGTTTCATAGATCTCTTTAATCCATTCAAACCAAAGAACCTAACCCCTAATTCGGTGAGTATAATGCGCTTTCTAGAGAGTGCATCGACCATGACATTATTCTCTACTTTCAAATACTTAAATGTGTATGGAAACCTTTCTAAAAACTCCACCCACTTGGCATGTTTCTTGTTCAGCTTTTGCTGACTCTTGATATGTTTTAGGGCTTGGTGATCAGTGTTGATAACAAATTCTCGAGGTATGAGGTAATGCTATCAATGTTTTAAAGAACATATAACTGCGTAGAATTCTTTGTCGTAGGTGGAATAATTTAGTATGGGTCCTTTAAACTTTTTGCTAAAGTATGCCACGGGTTTGCCATCTTGCATAAGCACTGCTCCTATGCAGACTCCAGATGCATCGATTTTGACCTCAAAAGCCTTGTTGAAATCCAGGAGGGAAAGTACAGGGGAATGACATAATCTGTCTTTGATGATATCAAAGCTCTTTTGACACGCTGGGGTCCAAGAGAACTCTTTCCCTTTCTTAGTGCAATCGGTAAGTGGAGCAACTATGGAACTGAAGTCTTTATTGAATCTTCTATAAAATGAGGCTAGCCCGTGAAAGCTGCGTATTTCTGTGATAGAATTCGGTATAGGCCAATCCTTGATGGTGTTGATCTTTTCTTTGTCCGTTTCCATCCCGTCTTTTGAGATGACAAATCTTAGAAAGTACACCTTGTCCTGTGCGAAAGAGCACTTCCCTAAATTACCAAATAGTTTAGCTTTCTAAGGGTCTGGAAGAGGGAGTTAAGGTGGGAGAGATGTTGAGTGAGATCCACGCTATACACTAAGATGTCATCGAAGTATACCACGATAAATTTTCCTAAGTACTCTTTAAGCACATGGTGTATGAGTCTCATGAACGTACTTGGGGCATTAGATAAACCAAAAGGCATTACCATCCATTCGAATAATCCATGTTTTGTCTTAAAGGCTGTCTTCCATTTGTCGTCTTCCCTCATCCTTATCTGATGGTAGCTGCTATTAAGATCTATTTTAGAGAAAATGGAGGCTCCACTGAGCTCATCCAACATATCCTCAAACCTAGGGATGAGAAATCTATACTTGACAGTAATTTGGTTCACAGCTCGGCTATCGACACACATCCTCATAGTGCCGTCTTTCTTAGGAACTAATAAAGAGGATACTGCACAGGGGCTCATGGACTCTCTTATGTAACCTTTATCCAAGAGTTCTTGTACTTGGTCCTGCAGTTTCTTAGTTTCTTCGGGGTTCATTCGGTATGCTGGTCTATTAGGTAGTACGACTCCAGGTAGGAGATCAATTTGGTGTTCAATGTCACGCAAGGGTGGTAGACCTTGAGGTAAGTCTTCTGGGAACACATCTTGGAATTGGTTGAGTAAACATTTAACGGATTGAGGAATAACTTCTAGCTCCATAACTCCATCTCGAAAAAGTACCAAAATTAGGGGATCTCCTCTACGCATGGATGTTTCTATCTCCCTCTTAGTCATGAGTAAAGTAGCCTTATCCATGGCTTCCTTCTTATAGCGTCATCTTTAGATATTTGTTCGGGGGTCATGGGAGCAATCTTAAAGGTCTTTCCTTCAAACTTAAGGGAATAGTAGTTACTGTAGCCATCGTAGTTTACCCTTCGGTCAAACTGCCAAGGTCGGCCTGGGAGTAAATGACTTGCACTCATAGGCACAATATCGCAGAGGACCATGTCCTTGTACTTCTTGAGGGAAAATTCAACTTTCACTTGCTTGGTAACCTTGACATCATCTCTATCATCTAGCCAACGTAGCTTCTAGGGGTCAGGGTGAGTGTTGGTCTCTAGGCCTAACTTGGTTACTAACTCTGTGGAGACAACGTTAGCACAACTACCTCCGTCTATAATCAGGGAACATAACTTCTCCTTGATGAACCACCTGCTATGGAAGATGTTCTCACGTTGACAGTCTTCTCCAGAATTCTTAGTTACGAGAACACGTCTTCTAACCATAAGCATGGGTCCTTCAGGGGCGTGGAAAACTTCCTCTTTGGAGTCACTGTCCTCCTCATCTTCTTTTATACCTTCTCGCTCATCTTCGCTCGTAAACTCTCCAATGTTCTCCTGGAGGATCATCACTCGTCTATTAGGGCACTGAGCCATGAAATGACCTAAGCCATGACACTTAAAGCATTTAAGGTCTCGCGATCTAGGGGGATTGGCACTTTCTACTAGGGTTTTATTGTTTGATTCTTTGGGTGGCTAACTACGTGGAAACAGTTTCTTTCCCTCAGCTTTGGTGAAAGTTTTGTTTGGTTCTGGTTGTGGAGGGGTGATCTTAGGAGTAGTCTTGAGAGGAAATTTCTGGGTGAAGCTAGCTTTTCTCTTCCTACTAAGTTGGCGCTCTATCTTCATAGCCATCTGTACTATCACGTCAAGGGATTCTAAGGGATGTAGCACAACAGTGTCTCCTATATCTTGGTGCAATCCTCGAATAAATCGTGCAAACACTTGCTCTTCAGGTTCATCCATATCTCCACGAATCCTAAGGGTCTCAAACTCAGTAAGGTACTCTTCAATAGATCGACCTCCTTGTCTCAAGTTTTGGATTTGTAAAAAGAGCTCTTATCGGTATTGGCTAGGGATGAATCTCTCGGTCATGAGGGACTTCATCACTCTCCAAGTGGTGACAGGGTCGTCTTCTATCTTCTGTCGTTGGGATTTAATATTTGGTCCACCAGAGGGTAGCGTATCCCGTGAGCTCGACCGAAACTAGTTGGATCTTAACCTTATCTGAATATTCATAGTAGTCAAAGACTTTCTCCACTTTATCTATCCAATGTAGAAAGGTGTTACCATCGCATGTGCTATTGAATAACGGAACATGCAACTTAATGTTCCTAAGATCGTCTAAGTCCTTTCGACTGCTAGACCGAAAATTCTTTTCTTCGTCTAGGGCCCACTCATCCTCATCATGATAGTCAAAGTCAAGGAACCTCCTTCTTGGGTTAGGTGGCCTCTCACTACTCGGGGAAGGATCCTGGTCAGGGAATCTCCTGGGAGGGTATTCAGTTCTCCTAGAATTATCAGGTCTCATCCTAGGGAGGTCATCTCGAGAGGGCTCTCTGGAGTTAATCTTGTTGAGATTATCCATTATGAATTTCATACCAAGGGTTAAGTCTTTGAGTTGTTGGCCTAGATTACTAACTTCTCCATTAAGGCCATTTAATAGTCCTTAAAGGTTGGACTCTCCCTCTTTGTGGGCACGAGTCTCGGGTTAGAGCACGTCTTTACTCCGGTTTGGTTCTTGAGTCATAGTATCGGGGTTTAAATCTCGGTTGAGTCCACTTCTAGTCTTCATGTGACTTCCTAAGGTGGTAGGGGAGACATGTGTTCTTACGCTAGATCGACCCTAAGTGTTAGGAAGGAGGGGAAAAAGTAATGGATCTCGAGTGCCTAAAACTTCGAGCGTAAATTTGAGCGCTTAAACGACCCTTTTTTGGGATGGAACATGGTTGTCACAAACAAAGTGCGTATCATTGACGTAGAGCTCTGAGAGAGCTTCGATTCGATATCTTACGAGCCAAAATTTGATGCCCGTAGTAAAAGTTATGACCGTTTTAAGTTTAGGTGGTCAAATCTACCAGAACAACTAGTGAACTCGGCATAAGGTTTTACGTGGCATTAACATATTCCAATTACAATGTATTTCATTTAGTGCACATATCATGCATCAACTCATTTAACATTAAAATCACATGGTAAGGATACAATAACATAATCACAGTAATTCTAGAGTGTGTGCGCAGATCATATAGGATATCCGATTAGGCAAGCAAAATAGAGATTAACATGGTGTTCTGCCAAAGTGGTTATGTCAACATGTTAGCAGGCATGGAATGATGCAGCAGACAACAATATCAGCACAAAAACAAAATTAAATCACCAAGTACAGAGCAGCAACAGAATGATTTTTCCGAAATAGGTAATAACATTAGCTGCTAAGTATCACACCACAAGCATAACAACAAAAACGTACAATACCAGTGGTCCCGCAACAAACACCTACCACCTACACCTATCGCCTGCACCTACCGCCTGCACCTACCCTCAAACAGCAGCTAAGCTGTAGGGTGTGCTTAGTTTCCACCTGCACCTCCCCTCAAACAGCAGCCAATCAGTTGAGTAAAACTTGAACAGAAAACACAAATACGAATATGAACATCTAACATATCAAACATAAGTTCCAAGCTTTGAAAAATAAATGGTTTCAAGTTTTTAGTTTTAAATTTTTGTCCCATAATAACATATCAAAGGTAGTGTTCAAGCTTAAATAGATCCTTATATGTTAGGCACAAAAATAACAGAACGGGTTTCTGCTTTGTTTCTAAAACTAACGAACCAGAGAAGAAATGGAAATTTTTTTACAGCAAACAAAATGTGTAACAAAGATCAATCTACTCGTTTGCTGAACATTCAGGGGAAGCTATCCATGGCTCTGATACTACATGACAAGATTCCACCTCGAATGAGTGTTGTTTCACCCACAAACGAAATGGAAAAACAAAATGAGCAGAAAACTGAATGCTATTCAATGAGCAACCATTTTAGGCTCTCAACATAACGATCTTCTGAAGGAAGATGGCAGCAAACAGAACCAATTTCTGGCCACTTTCTTTGTGTATCCTTCTCTGGAAAAGAGAGTGAAGACGAGTGGAACAATGGTTGTAATAAACCGAAAATTTCAAATTTTAATTTTTTATTTCTGGAATTTTTAGTTTAATCTCGGTCAGAGTTTTGAGAAATATTTCAACGGGAAAATTTAGATTATAAGACGCGGAGCCTACTTTTGCGATGGTTTTCGGAATTTAAACTCGGGAGGTCGAGAAATTAACGAAATCACGGAAGATTAAAACACGTGAGGGCGGTTTTGTAATTTTATAATTTTGTAATTTATAAAAAAAAAATATATATATATACATATATGAAATCGCCCGAATAGCTTCGGGAGGAAGCCATTCGGCCGATTTCTCCAGTGCACCCGAGTGCCGTGAGGAGGCGATCGTGTGCGGAGCTGTGATCGACGGCCAACGAGCGTGGGCGCGAGTTGCAAAAAGGTGGTGCTGTCCCGACGAACTGAAGCCATTCGGTTTCAGTAGCTTGAGTTCCCGAAAGAGCCGAGAGAGAGACGCGGGAGAGGGGAGGAAAATCCTCGAGCTCCGATTATTCGGCCGACGTGAGTGAGCTTGGGGGACACCGCCAGGACTGAGTGTTCGGCTGTGCGTTGCCCTCCCTTCGACCGAGCGCACAGCAACGCAACGGTAAGTCCTTTCCTTTTGCTGCCCATCCCATTATTTTTGGTTTGAACGAGCTTAGTGCTCGGCCTGCTTCCGGCATTGATGGAATTTGGCCGAAAGGGGTAGTGTAGCGCGAGGGTGATGCCGCGTGTTTAAGGAAACCGAAGGTGAGCCCTGTCGGTTTCCTGTTTCGGCCGAGCTTAGTGCTCGGCCTCCTTGCATTTTGCAGTGAGCTTGGCCGAGAGATATGGACAAAATAGGGCTAGTTGTGTGTGGAAGTTTGTAAATTGAAGTTTGAAATCAAAAATCAACCATTGTTTATGCAGGGGCAGTTTGGTTTGTAACTATTTTGGCCTAGTTTTGGCTAATCGTTTTAAATTCTGTTTTTGTGGGATAAATAAAGCTGTTAGAGGGACGTATGGCTGCTGGAATCGTTCGATTCCGATATCCGACACAAAAGTTATGCGCGTCGGAAGTTTATGCGGGATTTTGGTTTAAGTCAAATTAGTGACCCTTTTTCGTGGAAATTCGATGTGTGAGAGTAGCATAGCCATTTTGATGCATATAACTAGTTGGGAGTGAGTTTTGGTTGAAGGGAAGTGAAAATGTGAAATTTTAATAAAGGTGGCAGATTCGGTTTTTGGCATTCTCGCCTGTCTGCGGCTTACCGTTTTAAAATCCGTGTTGGGATGTTAAACTAGGTTCCTAAGGGGACGTTTAGCCACTTGAATCACTCGATTCCGTTAACGGACGTAAAAGTTATGCGCATCCGAATTTTGGGCTAGTTTTCGGCCAAACCAAACCAATGGACCGTTTTAGTTGGAATTTCGTGAGTGTAGTTAAGGAAGGTTATTTTTAGCTATTTGGTGAATTTTGAGATAAATATTGATGAGGGATTGGTTGTGTTTTAGGTTGAGACACTATTGGCGAAGCTGTGCATCGAGCGAGCTTAGGACGCCAGGTAAATAGTGCATGCGTGTGTTTTGCCCAAGTGGGCCTACACTGTAGAACATTAGGGTTTATGTGATTGATTGTGGTGTGTGTGCGTATTGTTTGACATGCATCATATTTTAAAAACGTGAACGAAAATGATTTTTAACATGTTTTGATGTATGAGATGAGACGCGTGTCAGTGGTACCGCAGATCCAGCTAGTGTGCGAGCCGGTGCTTCACCAGTCGCGGATCCTACTCGAGGGGTGGGCCGGCTGGGCCGTCATGCGACATGAATGTGTTGATGGTGAGGATATGGGCAGTGATACCGCAGATCCTACTAGTGTGTGGGCTGGTGCAACACCAGTCGCGGATCCTACTCGAGGGGTGGGCCGGCTGGGCTGTCGCGAAATGTGTGTGTGTGGCAACTGTGGCCCCGTGCTGAGGAGGCTGGGACAGGGTCGACGTGTCAGGATGTGGAGTGGTGCGAGATACACCCTTACCCTGATGTGGTTGCCGTGTGGTGATGCGTGTGTGTAGCTGGTGGCGCTCGATGCTGGGAGTCTAGGACGGTGGCGATGAGTCAGGGTGTAGGGTGGCATGAGGTTCCCCTTACACTGGTCCGGCTGCACTACGCGTCACAGATGTGACAACATGAGTGTGAGTGTAGAGACTGCATGTGATAGGATTGCATTGTTGGCTTTTACTTTCATTTCGCATTACTTACTGAGCGTTAGGCTTATGTTGTGTGTTCTATGGTGTAGGTGCTGACGATATTGCTGGTGAGCCTCGAGTGCCTAGTCCAGAGGCGTAGGATGGTTGGCGGCGTGCGACCACAGCACCGGATGGCGGATTTTTGTTAGGGCGACCCGACAAGTGGAGTTGGTAGGTTGTGGCATGGTTGGTTTTAAAGGTTTTCTTCTTTTGTGATGATTATGTACAGTCGATGAGATGAGGTGTATATGTGTCAGTGTATAGGTATATGGAGTGCGTGTGATTTTGGTGACGTACGCAGATATTTTTCATGTTAGAGTATGATATTACTCTATACTGGGGACTTTCTTCATTTGTATTTGATGGATTTTCGTTGTCTTCATACTCTGATTTGATTATGGTGATTTTTCTGGATGATGGATAGATAAACACTGTTAGTTTGGTGAGCTGTGTGCAGGGATTTTAAATTTTAGGATAGTCAGTTTTTAGCCGTTACTCTGCCGAAATTTCGGGAGAGAGGTAGGGAGTCGAGGGAATATGGAATGGGTTGAGATGTGAGTAGTGAATCCTAAAGAAGGATAGATGAGCGTGGGAGTGCGGCGTGATTGCAGGTGCGCGGGCACACGGCCCTGCGGGTGCTCACAGGTCGTGCGGCACCGAGTGAAGGCGTGCGCGCGGACGTGCTGTACAGTGGCAGGGTGCGTGGAGCACACGGCGCTGTGAGCGTGCGCAAGACCTAGTGACATGTAGTTGGCACGTGCGGCACTGTGACAATGCGCGCAGGGTGTCGAAGTGGGGGCGTGAGTGCGCGGTACCGGATTGTGTAGTTCGAGGGGGGCGTTGGAT
>JAJTVC010002039.1:0-37386 GCA_022433055.1 Begonia peltatifolia | reverse complement strand
TTGAAGAACTACTCGTTAATTGAGTTGACCTTTGAAAAGGAAAAGTGTATTTGGCATTTTTCCTACCTGTTTGTGTTCCTTCAATTATAGCTTTCTTTCCATTTAGATTTTTGGCTTGAAATTGAGAGATTATTCCTCACTTATGAAGTGCTAAATTGTCCAATTTTTATTACAAAAGTCATGAAATTACATCTTCTATAGTGTGTTCAATTTAGACCCCAAGTTGTTTTTCTTTCCTTATTGGAGTGAGAAATTCTCTAAAAGGAAATATTCTCATTTTTCAATATTTGGTATCAAAGCCATTTCATATCCTCTACCATTATTTCTTGTTTCAACCAAAGAATGATGATAAGAAGTGGTACCATTGCTGCTCAAAATCGTGGCATCACTATTGCACACCCAAGTCCACCTCTATCGAAGTAAATTCATACTATTATCCAAAGATTTTTCATCTAGAATGCTTGAACCCCAAGAACTCCTAGACGAATGGAAAATTGTGTCTTAAGTAGAGGAAGACAAGTTTTGAAGAATACGTTGGAAGAAGTTGAGAAGGAAGAATTTTTTTTTGAAGAGTTTATTAACCTCGATTGCTCTAATGCTAGTTTTGATTAAGTTAAGCAACTTACAAGACCTCCAATTGAAGGTGGGATGATCAATCAAAGGCATGATGAGAATGTGGTTGCTCTACAAGCAGAAGTTATTTATGCTCATGAAGAGTCACTACTCAAGATGGAGTATTAGAAGGATGACAAAGATTTTCCACACAAAGAACTCTCCAAAGATGATAACATAGAGAGTGGAGATAATTCATTGGTAGCAAAGTTTGATAGAGGAGAGAAAACTCTAGAGGTATTTTATGCACAAGAGGAACTCTCCTCATGGTGATTGAAAGACCTCTAAATCACCTAACTTGAGAAGAGGTATATCAAAGGGAGCAAGATTTTCATAACTAATGTTTGAACATGGACAAAGTAAACTCTTTGTACACTAATGGAGGGAGTTTAAGATTCTTTTTATGTTTGTATTGACTATGCTCCTTGGCAAGACTTTTATGACAATAAGGTTATGAACAAGTTGGTTAAACTTGATAAATGTTTGTTGAATGGTGTGAATCACTACTTAACTTGTTGTGCAATTATGATTGTCGGTGATGTTTTCTCCAAGGTAACCTACATTATTGTTTACTCCAAGGCAAAGAAAGTACCTCAAGTAATTAGTGCTTAATTAATGAGGTATGTACCATTAAACAAGTTGATTGGTTTTTTATAATTGCATGGATGTTTTATGCTAGACTCAACAAGTATTCAATGGATTGGGAAGAATTGAATCACCTTGGCTTAGTAATTTGTGGTATGATGTTGTTTGAAACCAAGTTAAAGAATATCAAGGGGTGGCCATAATTAATCAATAAGAAGGATGACATCAAATTTAAAAGGTATTCATTACCACTCAAGTTTAATATCAGTTTGGTATGAAATAAACTTTTAGTGGTAACCTCAATGACTATGGTTCTTATCTCTTGTGGGGGGGCATGTTTTTATGAAAACTACTAGTTCAAAAATCTCAACTGAGACTCTTGTTTCCACTTTGTTTAAAGACACTAATGTCTATCGTTGATGTGTTAATAGAACTTACAGGTTACTAACAAGTCGAGAAGTTTTCTAACCATAACTTAAGTGTTTATTTTGTTGGTGTTTATGAAGAAAAGAGTATTATGATGAGTTACTCTGTAACACCTGGATTTTCGTTAAATAAATTTCAGATTTCGTGATTGTAATCGGTAGAGTTTCGGTCGAAATTATGAGCGTAAAATTTGTACTATTATGTAAAGAAATTATTTGATGCTAATGGGCGGAAGAGAGTTATAAGATTTGGACCGTCAGTGGATAAAGTAACGATATTGTTAAATGATTTAGGTCTAAGGGCAATTAGGTATTTATTATTATTAAAAAAAAAAAAAGAAAATGAAACAAAACAGAGGGTAGGAACGAAATCCCCCTCCCCTCTTTCGTTCTTTCTCCCCACCCGCGAGAGAACACGGCGATCCTCCCTTCCAGCAAGCTGACGTTCCTCTCTGTTCCTTCTTCAACCTTCAGATTTACCGTAAGTTCATTTAGTTTTGAGTAGATAATTAGTTCTTTAGTCATTTTGAGCAGTAAAACTAAGGTTACATAGAGTATTTGTTAGTTTTAGTAAAACCCTAGGTGGGAGGTATGAAATTTTAGGATTTAGTCGAGTGTTATTCGTTATTGGTGTTTAAGTTTGAAGAATAGGGTAGATTATAGGTTTTTACGAAGAAAATTGAGCGTTTAGAGCAATGAATAACTCGGGTTACATAACGGTATCCATTCGACAACATCCTGCCAAGTTGTGGATATCTAATTAGGAAATGGATGAGACCATTAGAAACTAGATGTCCTAAGAAGCCTATACCACTTTGGATCATCCAATTCGGACGAGTATTGAAGACGTTATGAATTTTCAAAGTTCGTCAAAAATTGAGTTGGATTTCGAGTTTGGTAGAGAGTTTTGGTTTTGTATGACTTATGACTTTTGAGCTATGAATTTATGAGTTGAACGAAGTATAATTGATGAATGTGTGATTTTATAAGTATTCCAATTAGCGAGTCAACTACGAGTTTCGACATACGAATTGCTAAGCACGCCAGGTAAGTAATGTAGTAGTAGTTTTGCCTTCGGGTCTACATCACAGTTCAGTAGAATGCATTGTACCTTTATTTTATGTTATGCTTCCATGGTTGTGCATCATTGTTTTAAAGTAGAAGAACGAGAGGAAAATGAATTTCCATGTATTTACGAGACAAAAACAATAGGATGTGAGTAGTGAAGAACGAAATTGAGAAGATACGGAAGTAGATTAATAAGGTGGGGTTGAGTGGCATGGTCCTATGAGGGGGGCCGTGAGGTATGCCATTTCTTCCCTCGCTTTACGTGGTAGCCCTAGTCCTATGAGGGGGATTGCAAGGTGTACTACTTTACTAGGCCAAGGTTGGCTTTGTCCAATGAGGAGTACCGTGAGATGGGCCACCTTGGTTTAACGCGTAAAGAAGAACCTAATAGTAATAAGATAAAGAAGATGTAAGAAAAATACAAAAACAAAAGTATAGATGAAATTGTAGAAACTGCATGTGTCAGGGGGTGTTTGATTTAGTCTGTGTTTATGTGCATTACTTACTTAGCATTAGGCTTATAGTTGAGGTTTGTTATGTAGGTGACGAAGAGATACCTGGTGAGTACTCAGAGCGAGCTCAAGACTAGGAGGCAGTTAGAGAAGCACACTTGTGGATGATCCGGCCGGCTGTAGGGCAATTTTGACACGGTGTTCAAAGTTACGGGTGTAGAGGTCGAGTCGGAGTTGTTTTAAACGAATTTTGTAAAGAAAATAGATTTCAAAGGTTCAGTAGTAGTCTGGATGTATTTAACGATTTTTAGTTGAAAAATGATGGTTTTGTTGTTTTTAACGTAGAGTCGAAATTGATCGTATTGGGAAAAATTGAGGTTTTATTGAGCTTCTGTGAGGGAAGTGTTGATCGGTAGGCTTAGTGGTCGACCAGGCCCTGCAAGTGTCGACCGCGATAGTCGACCTGCACGGGCAGAGCTGAAGTAAGTGTCAACCTATGGTTGTAAGTCTCGACCAGTAGTGTAAAAAAATGGCAGCGATGTCGACCGCGATGATCGATCTATGCGAACAAAGAGAATCAAGGTGTCGACCTACGACTGTAGGTGTTGACCAGAAATGAAGAAGATGGTGGAGTTGTCGACCGCAAGGGTCGACTGATGGAAACATAGAGGATTAAAGTGTCGACTGCTAAAGAGAAGTGTCGACCAGTTTGAGGAGGAGTAGAAGGAGGTCGACCGAAAATGTCTTTTAATGTTTTAAATATTTGATATTCTATTTAAAATGAGTTTTAACCAAAAATCTTCCGTTGCGTGGTTTTCAGTTAAATTTAAAAGTGTTGTTTCAAGTCGAAAAATAGGTTTCAAATTTTTAAACGAATTTTATCAGTGGATCATGAGTAAGAGCAGTGAGTAGTAGTGGTTAGCGCCGGGAATCGTGGTGGATTTTTGGGTCGTGACATACTCAATATTTTCATTCGTAGTTAATTACTTTGTGAATCAAGTTTATTGTTATGGACTTACTTTGGAATTTTTTGATCATTGGCATACATCTTTGAAAATGGAGATTGGAATTGGTATCACCTGAGTATTTTCAAATTTATTTTGGAACAAGTTCCACTTGGATGTGTTTTTAGAGCTATACAAATGAAATGGAGAAGAAGCTTCTAGCATTGTTACATACTCATTTTAATAGAAGGAAGATAGTGCTTCAATTGGACGCTAATTTGGATTTGAGGTCAAATCCTCAATCCCTCAAAGAGGTTGATGTGCCACAGAGAGAGCCTCTCACAAGAACCAGAGCCATGAAATTTACTAACGTTTTTGTTCATTTTGTAGTTCTCTTTCCTTGATAGCTTGAAGGACGAGTAGCCAAGCATTTTAGATCATTAGAGTATTGGCATAAATTCTGAGGCAAATATCTTCCCAACATGTAACATCATTCATTGGACAAACTTTGAGCATGGACTCTATGTTTACTTGGAGGATGGACCAAGTTTAAAGAGTAAGGAAATGGCAAATTTTTGGGCACATTTGGAAGTCACTAAGGAAGGCAAGACAAGATTGATCAGATTCCATATTCTTTCATGTGAAGAATATTTGATATTTCCAAGTCATGATAACACAATTTACATTATAGTCTCAAGGTTGAGTTTTGAATATTATATTTGTAATATCAATGATGGTACCATCTTTTAGGGGTTTGGTAGTCAAAGGCATTGGGATGCCAAAAATATGCTTATCCTTTCTTATTTAGTCAAGCACTAAAAATTCTTATGAGAAAATTCTTTTGTAAAGGAGCTTTAGGGATGGAATTAAAACTCCTTTAAAAGTGGTATTTAACCCCCTCTTATCGGCTACTCTAGGAGATGAAAATTTTGAATAAAAAATACAACATTTAAGTTTTCTTCAAAGCTTGGAGTGTTATCTCTCAAGTGCTGCCTCCTTCTATCCGTAAGTAATATCTGATCGATCTGTGTGTGTGTATGTGTCGAATCCATCTTTGTTAGTGTAGGTTTCACGAGCCAGAATCTATACTAAAAAATTTCGTAAAAATTTACAATTTTCTTTTACGTAAAAACTATTCCATTTTAAAATATTAAAATCTTATAGCGGAAGACTTACTTATTTGTTAATAACCCATTATTTAAAACCAAATTTAAATGCACACTTCAAACTATACAAAATTCATTCAAAATACTTCAAATTTATCAACCTAAAACGTTTTTCTACTAGTCGAATTTAGTACTTAGAAACACCTCTCTTTCCTAGAAAAATCGAGTAGCATAACGTTTAAATTCTTCTAACCAAAAACCAACAAATCATCCAAATTTTCTAAAAAAAAAAAACCTAACAAACTACATTTCCAAAATAAAACTAACATCTCAATTCAATTCATCCATTTATATCAAAATATTTCTATCCATAACTCAAAACAATTTTTTTTTTTCCAAAATGTTTAAACCTAAACGTTTATATAAATATCACTTACTTCAAAACATACGTTCTTTCACGATTAAATCGCCCTAACAATTAGCCTGATCGTCGCCATGAATGTACTCTATCAACTGTGGCCACTAATCCTGTATATGCTCGAGAATCTCGCCATGAACGTACTCTATCAACTGTGGCCACTAATCCTTTATAAAACGTTTTTGTCACACTCTGAGAACCCACACGGTTCCTGGTATGCTCACTATTATTATACACTATGATATTCAAGAGCTCGACGTTAACTCGCTCAATTTAATACCAATTTCATTTTCAAATCATATTGAAAAGAACATTTGTGAGTATAAAATTTTTCGACTCAATTCAAAAACGACTCGCGTCCCAAAGAGGTAACACGTAAATCTTCAATATAAAATATACAGTGAAAAAGTACAATTTAAAGGAGTTTTAAAATAAAACGATAAGACTTGAAGTTCTGGGAAGGAGTTTGACACACACCCCGCACACTTCTTGGGTCCGGCGATGTGCGCCCACTGCACCCCTTGTGCACCACAGCAACAGCAGCGCTACGCGCCCCTTGTGCGGAACTTACACGGCGCCTTCGGCGTGAAAATGTACCTGAAACTCTGGTGATCTGAGAAAATCTCGCAATGCTGCCCATATAAGTAATGCTTCCAAATCTTGAATGCAATTACAACTGCCGCCAACTCCAAATTGTGAGTGGGATAATTCTGCTCCAAATCGTACCTTACATTTTTTCTTATCAGCCGGGTCAATGGAGCTAAAATCTTAGAGAACCTCTCAATGAATCTCCAATAGTGTCCAGCCAACCCCTAAAAACTGGGTATCTCGCTAGCACTGGTCAGTCGCGGTCACTCCTTCACAGCATGCCCTCAGAGGAGATAACATGTCCCAAGAAGTGGATACTGTCCAGCCAAAACTCGCACTTAAAGAACTTATCATACAATCGATGCTGGCTCAACGTAGTCAGTACAATGCTCAAGTGCTATCTATGCTCCTCCTCACTCCGCGAGTAAATCAGGATGTCGTCGATGAACACTATCACGAATCTATCCACGTGCTCCTTGAATACTCGGTTAGCATGACTCATCATCCTCTCCATGCTTCGTATCCACTTCTCAACACTGAAAGGATCCAGAGATTACCAGTCAAAAGTTGGGGGCCTAAGCTTGTGCAGTCTATCACTCCCTCTGTCCGACGAACCTTGCGCACTAGATTGACCTTTGTCGTCTCTGCTTTCAAATCTCTCCAGCTGCTGAAACTGGCGATCGACTAACTCGATAAGCTGCTAGACGGTATCATCCATGTCGTCCACAGCTCTATGCATCTCCCATCGTGGTCGACCTCTTCCTCTAGCCTCTCCAGACATTTTTTACCTTTAAAATATATAAAACTCATATTGGTCTTAACTACAAAATTAAATCTGAAAACTTGTAGTTGGTGGAGCGCTCTCATGCAGCAGCTGGCGGTGTTAGCTAATCCTTTGAACGATGTCGACCATTTAGCTCTGATACCATAAAACTGTCACACCTTGAGAACTCACACGGTTCCCGGTACGCTCACTACTATTATACACTATGACATTCAAAAGCTCGACGTGAACTCGCTGAATTAAATACCACTTTCATTTTCAAATCATATTCAAAATAACATTTGTGAGTATAAAATTTTTCGACTTGACTCGAAAACGACTCGCGTACCAAAGAGGGAACACAAAACCATGTACACCTCACCCAAAACTCACCACCTCCACCGGTTGGGTCACCCTAACAGTTTGCCCTCTGGTACTTCGGTCGCATGCTGCCAACCGTCGTACGCCTCAAGACTAGGCTCTAGGGCTCAGCATCGACAATGTATGCACCTACACCATAGAACACACGTCATAAGTGTAACGCTCAATAAGTAGTGCAATATACAAGTAAAAACCGATAATGCAATCCTATCAAATGCAGTCTTTACACTCAAATTCATATTGTCACATTCTGTGACTCGTACTGCAGCTGTGCCAAGATGAGGGTCAACCTTGCGCCACGCTACATCTTAACACGTCGCCACCATCCCGAACTTCCCAACAGCGAGGCGCACAAGCCACACACACGCGCCATCTCACAGCAACCAAACCACGGCCTCGCACCACGCTCGCCATCCGGTCTCCCCAGCAATGAAGCCACAGTTGCCACAAACACATATTTCTGGACAGCCCAGGCAGCCCACTCCCTGAGTAAAATCCGCGACTAGTGATGCACTAACCCACTCACCAGGCAGGATCCGCGGCGCCACTGTCTATCATCCTCACCGTCAACACATAAGCGCCACGTGACAGTCTAGCCACCCCACTCCCCGAGCAGAATCCACGGTTGGTTATGCACTGTCCCACTCCTAGAGCAGGATCCGCGGTACCACCGCCACGCGTCACACCACTACTTACTCAAAATATGCTCAAAAACTATTTTTGTTCCCTTTTCAAAACACGATGCCCGTCAAACAATACACACGCACATCACAATCAAACAACATAAATCCTAACGTTCTGTAACGGCCCGAAAACCTACCCGTTTCCGGTACATTCTCTGCTCCGATACCACATCTTTGACGTCCCCGGACCCGGGTCGCCAACCGTACGCTCGCTTCTCACCCCAACAAAATTTGTATAAAATTTAAAAGTTTTGGTTTTTCAACTCAAAACGACGCCTTCGACAATCATTTATGAAAAACTGCAGCGGAAAAACTCATTTAAAATCGATTTAAATAAACTTCGCCTTCGAAAACCTAGAAATACAAGGACCAGTCGACACTTGTAAACGCCAGTCGACACCTGGGTCGTCTCGGGTTTCCATCAGTCGACACTGGCAAACGCTGGTCAACATAGCATTCCCTTAAGTTTTTCACACCTATCAACACTAGGAATCACCGGTCGACACTTCTACGTTCAGCTCAGCAAGTGGTTGACACTTTGGCCCTCTCTGCCGCGCAGGTCGACCCAGCGATCGACAGTCTCACTGACTTTATATTGACCGGTCGACACCCACAATCGCAAGTCAACATCTCATTTCCCTCTGCCTGCCCTGGTCGAACCTCGCGGTCGACACTCGTACTCAAATTTACACTGACCGGCAGACACCTATGGACTTTGGTCGACACTTCACTGCAGTAACCTAAAAATAACAGCAGTTCCAAGATAAACCAGACACGAAAACCTCCCCGAATTAAAACTACCGATTGGAACCTGAATCATACATTTAAACTCTTCCAAATAGTTCAAAAATGCACCTATACATCAATCCCGACTATTACATTCACACCCATCTATGCCTCAAAGCCTACACCCTGTACATAGACCTCTCAAAACTCATTACCAAGGACTGTCGTCTCACCTTGCCCCACGGGTTAGATCACCTTGACAAACACTACCTGCCGGCACAAGGTAGCACGCCGCCAACCGCCTACTTGTCCTGTCTAGGCTCGGCAACTCTCCTTCAAGGATCTCTACAGCAACACTACGAAACACGCAACATAAGCCTAACGCTAGGTAATGCAATATGAAATGTAAAACGACAATGCAATCCTATCACATGCAGTTTCTACGTTCTTGCTCATGCTGTCACAATCCGTGCCACATGGTACGGCAGCCCCATGGTGAGGCTGGACTTTCTCTCCACCTCACACCCTGGCGCGTCGCCCTTGTCCCACTTCTTTCAGCAATGAGGCTATTAATCTGTATCCAGGCATCACTCTACGCACCGCAACATTTCCAGGGCGAGGCTGGACACACTCGCCACAGCACCCCTTGGTATGTCGCATTCGTCTCGGTTCCTCTAGTAACGAGGCCGTAGTTGCACACCACCATACGCACATCGGGACAACCATCCTAGGGTGAGGCTGGATGCACTCGCCACACCGGACCCTAGCACGTCGCCACCTTCCCAGTTTCTCCAACAACGGGGCCTAGCAACCCACACACCCATCGTCCTTGCCACACCTCCCACTTCACACTCGCACAATAAATCGATGCACAAATTCGTTTTCATTCCCGTTTCCAAAACATGATGCATGTCAAACAATACACACGCACATCACAATCAACCCACGCAACCTAACATTCCTTGGTGTAGGCCTACATGGCAAAAACACACTCATACACTAATTAACTGGTGACCTAGCTTTCCGTGGTGCTCGTCCCACCCAAAATCTACTCAACCTACAACAAAAATCATCTTCCCGTCAAAACTCATTCCACTACTGTACTTACGCACTAACATCACCATAATAGCAAAACACTCCACGGACTCACCAAAATCGCTCATCAACCTACCTCGGCTCCAAATTCAACGTAACTTCCGACGCGCATAATTTTTGCATCGGTTATCGAAATCACACGATTCCACCGGCTAAACGCTGCAATCGTAAACTAGTTTAACCTACCATAACAGAATCTAAAACCATTAATTGCAGCTGCGGCGAAAACACGAAAAGGGAGTAGGCACTAAGGTCGAAATCTCCCTTCCCCAGCCATTCCGTAAAAACTCAGTACATCCCTCGCCACTCTATCACATTTATCATTAACACTTCTACAACGATCAATAACTACTGCAACGAACCTTCTAACCCTACAGCCCTAATCCTTTATCCACCACATTTCTCCTCAATTCCAACATTAAACCAAACATTGAACCATAAGCTACTTAGACTTACTTGAAATTGCTGAAGAGGAGAAAGAACGAAGGGTACTATTGGATGGAATAACGATCGCCGAAGGAGAGCTCATACATGGGAAGGAGAAACCGAATGGAGGTTACGCCGAGGGGGAAGAGATACAACAGAAAAAGGGGAGAGGCATTTCCTGCGAATCCCCCTCTTCTTTGGTAATAGATATATATTTTTAAATAAAATAAAATACTAATAATCTAATTATCTTTTTACCCTCACACTTTAATACATTAGTTAAATCGTCCTTCAGTATGTTTCTGGTTGCACTACTAAAATTTTCTCCACACCATTAGCCTAGAAATAATTCCCAACCTAACCTTACAAATTCTCCAATGTACAATCCGACCCAAACCCCGCCGTTTATTGTCCCGACAAGCCAAAAATTGGTGCCACGATAATACGAGGTGTTACATCCTCCCCTTCTTAAAAGAATTTTGTAGCCAAAATTTACGTACCGAATAACTCTTGGTATTGTTGCTCCATGTCTTGCCGTCTTTCCTAAGTGGTCTGCTCAACATTGTGATTGCGCCATAAGACTTTGACCAAGGGAATCTCCTTATTCCGCAACACCTTCACAGCTGACCCTAATATGGCCACCGAGTTTTCCTCGTAGGATAACGTCGGCTGCACCTCAATATCCTGTTGTGTAACCACCTGAGAAGGGTCAGGTATGCACTTCATCAGCATGGAGACATGGAAGACATTATGTATGGCATCCATCGAGGAAGGCACCTGTAGCTTGTAGGCAGTTTTCCCAATGCTTTCCACAAACAGGGAACGGCCCAACAAAACGAGAGTTGAGCTTTACTCGCTTCTTGAACCTAACCACTCCTTTGAGCGGGGAGATATTTAGGAATACCTAATCACCCACGCCAAACTCCAGTTCCCGCCTTCTTCGATTGGCATAGCTCTTTTGCCGACTTTGAGTTGCCTCGACCCTCTTCTTTATAATAGCAATCTTGTCGACCGTCTGCTGCAGTATTTCTGGGCCTGTAAGTCTTGCCTCTCCAACCTCGTCCCAATACAACGGTGACCTGCACTTTCTTCCATACAAAGCTTCATATCGTGGCCCTTAGCGGTTTTCGACAGTCCGACCATAAAATTCATAGTGACCCGCTCCCAGTTCCACTCGGGTATATGTAATGGCTGAAGCGTCCCCGACGGTCTCTGATGTTCTGCCTTTACCTGCTGGCACACCACGCAAGCCTCAACGTGCTTGGCTATCTCCCGCTTCATTTTGGGCAACCAATAGTGTTGTTTCAAATCTCAGTATATATTAGTGCTTCCAGGATGCACATAGAAAGGAGACGAGTGAGCCTCAGACAATATATCTTTCTTCAGCTCTTCATTCTTCGGGACATACCACCTATCCCGAAATCTCAGAATTCCATCGTCTGAATAGTTGAGCTCAGTGCTAGCATTGGCCTCCATACCTACCTTCCGTCCGCTGCACTCGGGGTCATTCTCTTGGGCCCGCTTAATTCTGTCCAGGATGGTTGGCCTCAACGATATCGCCGACAGCGTGGCTGCTAAATCCGAGACCACTTCTAGGTGAAACTGCTGTACCTCAGTCCTTAGCTCGGTAGGCAGTGTTAAAACCATAGCAGACATCAAAATCGACACTCGACTCAAGGCGTCCGCTACCACGTTTGCTTTTCCTGGATGATACTTGATTTTCAGGTCATAGTCTTTAATAAATCGGGCTCTATCATTGCAAAGAACCTAGGCGTCATTTTGACCAGACCCTTCTTTGCTGCGGGGCAATCCCTTGATATGTGGCCAGTCTCATTACAGGTGAAACACCGGTTGACCCTCGGCTTTGTGCAGTTCCGAGAAATATGACTAGCTTCATTGCAATTGTAACACTTGCCTGCAAACTGTTCGCACTCTCCTGGGTGGCTCTTCAAGTACTTCGGACACTGTGGGTACCTACTTTGCATTTGTGGCTTCCTTCCTCCCCTTGAATCATGTACCATGCCGCTTGGCCTCTTGGTTTCAGAAGAAGATCCTCCCCTACTCGTTTGTGGTGTGATCTACTTAAAGAACCTCCTGGTGACCTCTCTTTGCCTCACACACTTGGCTTCTGCTCCCTCAAATGCCAGTGCTTTATCCACGACTCGTGCATACAGTACTCCCTCAGTTCTATAAATTGTTACACCTCTATATATCTCTGGCTTCAGTCCTCGCACAAACTGCAGCACCTTTTCTTCTTCGTTACTTACCAATTTGCTTGCAAATCTAGAAAATGACTCAAACTGTCTTACATATTCGGCTACTGTCCCAGTCTGCTTTAACTGTAAGAACTCTAATCTTTTCGCAGCTTGGGCTGTCATGTTGTAGTACTTGTAATTAAACATATTCTTAAATCTTTTCCAGCTTAATTCCCTGGCAACTATGGTGGCCTCTACCGTCTCCCACCAACTCTGAGCATTATTAGAGAGATGAAATGTCGCATACGTAACCATATTTGCTTCCTCCACATTGGCATACTTGAACATATTCTCAATGGTGCGGATCCATCTTTCCGCAACCGTCGGAGGCTTCAATCTCCTGAACCTCTCCCCACTAGAGCCCGCTCCATGGCTCCGCTGTCCCTGATTCAATAGCATTCCCAATTGCTGGGACTACCTGTCAACCAACCCAGTAAACCGTATGATCGTAGCCAAGTTATCATAATTCTCTGGTCCTACTCTCTCTCTCGAAACTCTAGTTTGTCTCGATCGTCTATCCATTTCAGCAAATTCCTGTACGAGGTGAGCAAAATCTAGCCTTAGTCACAATCTAACTAAAATAAAGGACTACTTACAGTTGGTGGAGCACGTTGCATGACGGCCGGCAATGTTGGGTAATTCTTTGAACGACTTGACCACAGTGTCTCTGATACCAACTTTGTAACGCCTCGAAAACCTACTCGTTTTCGGTACGTTCACCAGACTGATATCATAGTTGTAGCTCCCCTGAAACCCTACACGATTTCCGGTTTGCTCACTACTCTGATACCAACACCTCACATCCCTCAGTCCAACTTTGACCGGTTTGACACTTACTCCTTAACAACATTTTTAAAACTTTTATCCTCGACCTATAATAACATTTTTAAAAAGATTTTTAAACGACATTGGAACAGAAAAATCAATAAAAAGCAGTTCGAACAACACTTCATTTCATTTCACATGAAATGGAGACACCCGGTCGACACCTGTATGCGCCGGTCGACACTTTGGTCGTCTCGGGTTTTTCATCAGTCGACACCGGGAACACCGGTCGACACTATATTTCTCTTGGGTCTTTTTGTCAGTTGACAACAGGAACACCAGTCGGCACTTTTGTGTTCAACTCAGAGAGAGGCCAACACCTGCTTTCAAAAGTCGCACCTTAATCCTCTTTGTCCACGCAGGTCGACCCTCGTGGTCGACACCGCTTCCATTTTTACACTGTCCGGTCGACAGCTATAACCAGGGGTTGACACTTACTTCAATTCTGCCCATGCCGGTCGAATCTCATGGTCGACACTCTACTTCTATTTTACACTAACCGGTCGACACATATCGACTTCGGTCGATACCTTATGCCAGTATCAGTAAAAACAACAACAGCTCATAAAAAACACACGATGAAAATCCCGCGATTAAATCCACAATGTATAGACCTATATTTTTAAAATATCATTCTTTCAAGTAATTTAAAAATAAAACATAATCTCTACTCCCATCCCGACTATCATCATACCATACAATCATAAATCCTGCCATGGACGTGTCGCTCCAACAACTTCCTACACCGGCATGCAGCGTACGCCTCCAACCTCATCCTAGTCATGTTCATCACCTAGCAGCTCACCAGGAAGCTCGTCATCACCTACAACACGGAACACAAAATGTAAGCCTAATGCTTAACAAGTATGGAATATGAAATAAAACCAATGCACAACTCAACCCCTAGCACATGCAGTTTCTATACTCGATTTCGTTTTCTTTTCATTTCATTGTTTTCATCTTCCACTTTTACGTGTGAGTCAAGCTAGCACCTATCCTATCACACTCAGGATGGCCAAACCATGACCCACGGAGCAAGATTAGATGCAAACATCGTGATTACACACAGGACGACCACACAAATCTCCTCCCAACATCGATCATAGAACCCTCTAGTGACTTCTCACTAGCACATCAACGACGAGACTTTCTCAAACCATGTCATTTTACGTACATTTATCCATGGGAACCCCCTAGTGCTTTCTCACTAGCATGTTAACGACGAGGCGTTCACCCATGCGTGGCATCTTTTCTTATCTGATTACATTTCATATGCACAATTCAAAACTTGATGAAAAGTCGTTATTTCGTAATTTAAAACCATGATGCATGCCAACACCTATGCACAACCAACAGAAAAAACAACTAAACAAACAAACAATCTTACCATTCCATGGTGTAGGCCTGAATGTAAACTTGTAATAACTCGAGAATTTGGAATCTTAGATTTAATTTAAATTAAGTATTGGTTGGAATTTTCGGGAAGCTTTTGGCAGGAAATTTATTTTTGAAGCTCGGGATTTAATTCGTAGAAACATTATGAAATTTTTAAAACCAGGAGGACGAGAATTTAACAAAATTACGGGCGTTTCAAACACGTGTGGGTGTTTTGGTAATTTTTATTATTTCAATTAATTTTTATAAAAAAAAAATAATAAAATAAAACAACTGAACGGCTTCGCGAGGAAGCCGTTCAGTGTTCTGTTTTTCGCCGTGGCCGAGAGGGAGCGACCGAGGGCGGGAGAGAGACCGAGAGGGAAATCGGGAAACGGAGAACGAGTAGCCGACAAACGATGATAGAGTGTGGCACCGGGAGCTCCGACGAGCTGAGCAGAGGTGTGGGTGCAGCCTTTTTCGAGTTGAAAGCCGAAGATAAGCTCTCTGTTCAAGAGCAATTCGGCTGAGCTGGATGCACATTTTTTTTGTCTCCGATCTTGATAAACTTGCTGAATGTTATGTTGGCAATAAGGGTTCGTGTGTGTGAGAGTGTTGTTGGTAGTAAATGCCCAATGGGAGAGAGA
The DNA here is from genome assembly GCA_022433055.1 of Begonia peltatifolia. Lineage (NCBI taxonomy): Eukaryota > Viridiplantae > Streptophyta > Magnoliopsida > Cucurbitales > Begoniaceae > Begonia > Begonia peltatifolia. Next base: position 22,013 of record JAJTVC010002039.1, on the reverse strand, counting down.
AAAATCGAGGGGGGAAGGTTGAGCAAAATTCAGGCTGTTGCCCGAATTTCTGATTTTGGAGTTGATTATACTTGAATGAGTTGAATGTGGAAGATTGTGTATAGAAATTTGTACAATTGAATTGAAGTCAAAATTCAGATTTGGTTTTGTGTAGAAGCAGATTTTATTTTTGGGGGTTTCGGCCTAGCTTCAGTTATTTGTTTTAAATTCTGTTTTTGTGGGTTAAATTAGGTTGTTAGAGGAACAATTGGCCATTTAAATCTTTCGATTCTGATATCCGACGCAAAGGTTATGCGTGTCGTAAGTTTATGTCGAATTTTGGACCGAGTCAAATTATTGAGCGTTCTTAGTGTAGCACCCCGAGAAGCCACACGTTCCCGATGCGCTTACTACGTCTACACAATATGACATACAGCGACTTGACGCGAACTCAATTAATTTTATAACACTTTCATTTTTCAAAACATAATCAAAAGAACATTTGTGAGTATATAAAAATTTGACTCGATTCGAAAAACAACTCGCGCCCCGAAGATGCAACATGAAATCCTCAATATAAAATACGCAGCTGAATAGATAATTTAAAGTAGTTTTAAAATAAGTCAATAAAACTTGGAACCCTAGGAGGGAGTCCAACACATACCTCAAACTACATAAATTCGTTGTCGCGGACCCACACCCTCACTTCGATGCCTCGTGCGCACCCTCACGGTGCCGCGCGTGTCGATTTAACATCACCACGTCACGTGCACGCTAACATCGCCGCGTGTCCCACACAACCTTCCTCCATACCGCACGACCCGTGAGCACCCGCAGGGTCGTGTGCCCCGAGCACTTGCACCCACGCCACACTCCCACTCCTATCCACACTTCTCTAACACTCGTTGTACACATTCCGACCTATTCTATGTCCTCTCGACTCCCAATATCTCTCCCAAAATTTCGACACAATAACGCCTAAAAACTTACTATCCCAAAATTTAAACCATACACACAGTTCACCAGAAACTAGCAATATTTATCCATCAACCATCCAAAGAATCTATATAACAAAATAATCAAAGTTTAAAGACAACGAAAATCTATCAACTACAAATGAGGAAAGTTCACAATATAGAGCAATATCATACTCTAACATATAAAAAAATACGTACGCGTCCCCAAAACACTACAACCACTCTATACAATCCTGTACAACCGACGTCTATACAAACTCCTCTATCCACATAAATACCCCGACACAAAACAACACCCCAAACGCTTCTCACCATCACCTACCATCTCCACTGGTCGGGTCGCCATAACAATCCATAGTCCGGTGCCTCGGTCGCATGCCGCCAACCCCCCTACCCCTCAGGACTAGGCTCTCGACGCTCACCAGCAATATCGTCAGAACCTACACCATAGAACACACAACATAAGCCTAACGCTCAATAAGTACTACAATATGAAAGTAAAAGCCGACAATGCAATCCAATCACATGCAGACTCTACACTCACACTCATGTTGTTACATCTGTGACGTGTAGTGTAGCCGCACCAGGGTAAGGAGGAACCTAGCGCCACCCTACGCCCTGACATATCGCTACCGTCCGGACAACCCAGCAACGAGGCCCACAAGATACACATACGCATCATCAAACAGCAACCACATCAGGGTGAGGGTGTACCTCGCGCCACACTACACCCTGACACGTCGCCCCCGTCCCAGCCTCCCCAGCAACGGGGCCACAGTTGCCACACACACGTTTCGCGACAGTCCAGCCGGCCCACTTATCGAGCATAATCCAAGACTTGTGTTGAACCGGCCCACACACTAGTAGGATCCGCGGTACCACTGCCCATCATCCTCACCGTCAACACATACACGCCGCGTGACGGCCCAGCAGCCCACTACTCGAGCAAAATCCGCGGTTGGTTACGTACCGACACACACACTAGCAGAATATGCGGTACCACCACCACGCGTCTCACCACTTACTAGAAATATGCTCAAAACAATTTTCGTTCCCTTTTTAAAAAATGATTAATGTCAAACAATACGCACGCACACCACAATCAATAACATAAATCCTAAAGTTCTACGGTGTAGGCCCACTTGGGTAAAACAGATGCATGCACTACTTACATGGCGTCCTAAGCTCACTCGACACACGACTTTCCCAAAAAAATGCCTCAACCTAAAACGTAAACAATCACTCATCAATCTTTGCTTCAAAATTCACCAAATAAGCTAAAATAACATCCCCTAACTAAAACCCATGAAATTCCAACCAAAACAAGTCGATAATTCGGTTCGGCCGAAAACTAGCTTAAACTTCGGACGCGCATAACTTTTGCGTACTTTATCTGAATCAAACGATTCAAGTGGCTAAACATTCCCTTAGTAACCTTGTTTAACATACTAAGACTAATTTGAAAACGGTAAGCCGCAGATAGGTGAAAAACACCAAAAATTGAATCTCTCACTTTTATCCAAATTTCACATTTTTGTTTACTTCAACCAAAACTCACTCAAAACTAGCTTTACAGCTTAAAAACAACAATGGTAATGCTACGCGTCACAATTATAAGAAAAAGGCTCTGTAATTTGACTTGGTCCAAAATTTGATATAAACATCTGACGCGCATAACTTTTGCGTCGGATATCAGAATCAAACGATTACAGTGGCCATACGTTACTCTAACAACCTAATTTAACTCACAAAAATAAATTTAAAACGATCAATCGAAGCTATGCCGAAATGGCCAAAAACAGAAACTGTTCGTGCACAAAACAAAATCTATTTTTGATTTCAATTCAAATTCTAAATTTTCGATATACAGTCAACCACATTCACATCAATTTAGCATAATCTGAACCAAAAATCAAAAAATTTGAGCTTGTACCCGAATTCTAGCTCAACCTATGCTCGGCCCTTTTTCCTCCCCCACCGGACACTCACTGTCCATTCACTAAACACCTACATTCACAGACTAAATCGACCCCTATACCGAGCCAAACCTCTGAAAAAATGGAAGGAAACGAGCTCTCGCGCTCGGTCGACAGGAACTGAAACAGGGGAGAAACTCACCTGTGGTTTTCAGCCCGTGAAGAACCCAATCACGCCGAATTTCTGCATCGTCAGAACCGTATAACACGTCACGCCTCTCCCTCGATGGTCGATCGTTGGCAATTCATCTCCCCGATCACTCTCTCGCTCGCGTCTCTCTTGTCGGGCCCTCGGTTTACAACAGCCGAATGGCTTCCTCCCGAAGCCATTTGGTTGTTATAATATTTTTTTTTAATTTTATTTAATTTAAATAATTAAAATTACCAAAACACCCTCACGTGTTTTAACCATCCGTATTTCGGTAAATTCTCGTATTCCCAACTTTAAATTTTGAAAATCATCACTAAAACTAGATTCCGAGTTTTATGACTTAATTTATCTATCAAAATATTTCCTCGAAACTTCAACGGAGATTAACTAAAAATTTCAAAAATTATATTTAAAATCTGAAATTTTTTTAGATTATTACACTTAGTAGAATTATGACTTGATGTTAGCGTTGCTGATTTTAGTGCGTGAGGCAAGTTTTGAGTGAGTTTGTGTTGAAGGAAACGAAAACGTGAAATTTTGGTGAAGGGCAGATACGGTTTTTGGTGTTTTTAACCTAACTGCGGCTTACTGTTTTAAAATCTGCCTTACTGTGTTAAACTAGGTTACTATGGGAACGTTTAGCCTCTTGAATCGCTCAATTCTTTTGACGGACGCAAACGTTATGCGCGTCCGAAGTTTATGCTCGTTTTTGGCCGAACCAAATTAGTGACTCGTTTTAGTTGGGATTTCAGGGGTTTGGTTAAGGAATATGATTTTTAGCATATTTAGTGAATTTTGATGTGAATATTGATAAGTGATTGTTTATGTGTTAGTTGAGGCTTTCTTTCGTAGATGTGCGCCGAGTGAGCTTAGAACGGCAGGTAAGTAGTGCATGCATGTGTTTTGCCTAGGTGAGCCTACACCGTGGAACTTTAAGATTTATATTGTTGATTGTGGTGTGTGTGTGTATTGCTTGACATGCATCATATTTTAAGAAAGGGAACGAAAATGGTTTTGAACATGTTTTGATTTGATGGTGATGAGACGCGTGGCAGTGGCATCGCGGATCCTACTAGTATGTGGGCCGGTGCGTAACCAACCGCGGATTTCACTCGAGCAATGGGCCGGTTGGGCCGTCATGCAACGTGTATGTGTCGGCGATGAGAATGATGGACAGCGGTACCGCAGATCCTACTAGTGTGTGGGCCGGTACAACGCCAGTCGCTGATTCCGCTCAAGAAGTAGGCCAGCTCGGCTGTGACAACTATGGCCCGTTGCTGAGGAGGCTGAGACGGGGGGCGACATGTCAGAGCCTAGTGTGGCGCGAGATACACCCTCACCCTGATGTGGTTGATGTGTGGTGATGCATGTGTGTAGCTTGTGGGCCTCGTTGCTCGGGAGTTCAGAATGGTGGTGTCGTGTCAGGGTGTAGGGTGGCGCTAGGTTACTCCTTACCCTGGTGCGGCTGCACTACGCGTCACATATGTGACAACATGAGTGTGAGTGTAGAGACTACATTTGATAGGATTGCATTGTCGGCTTTTACTTTCATATCACATTACTTACTTAGCGTTAGGCTTAGGTTTTGTGTCCTATGCTGTAGGTGCAGACGTTATTGCTGGTGAGCCCCGATAGCTTAGTCCTGAGGCGTAGGATGGTTAGCAGCGTGCGACCGAGGCACCGGACTGGAGATTGTTAGGGCGACCCTACCCGTTGGGGTATTTTCTTTTGTTGTATTGAGATATATAGTTGATTAGACGAGTTGTATAGGCGTTAGTTGTATAGGGGTTTATGGGGTGTTTGTGATTTTGGTGACGCACGGGTACTCTTTACATGTAGGAGCTTAGTAATGCTCTATACTGTGAATTTTCCTCATTTGATGGTTGATAAATTGTTGTAGTTTTATTTCTTTTTTAAAAACTCTGATGTGGTGGAAATCCCTAGATAGGTATTCTGGAAATTTTGGTGAACTGTGTGCAGCTTCAGATTTTTGGGATAGTCAATTTTTAGGTGTTACTCTGGCAAATTTTTGGGAGAAAGATTGGAAGTCGAGAGAGTATGGAATAGGTCGAGGTGTGCATGTTGAGATACTAGAGTAGTGAGGATGGGCGTGGGAGCGCGCTGTGGTCGCAGATGCGTGGGGCACGCGATCTTGTGGGTGGGCACGGGTCGTGCGGTGCCGAGAGAGGGCATGCATGCGGACATGCTATACGGAGGCAGGGTGCGTGAGGCACGCGGCGCTGTGGGCATGCGCGTGACGCGACAAATGTTGAGTTGGGGCGGGCGGCATCGAGAAGGTGCGCGAGGGGCGCCAAACAGGGATTTGGGCTCTCGGTACCGAATCGGTTATTCGAGGCGTGTGTTGGACCCCTTCCTTGAAATTTCAAGTTTTGTCATCTTATTTTTAAAACTATTTTAAATTATCGTTTTCGCTGCGTATTTTATATTGAGAATTTTGTATTATCTCTTCGGGGTGCGAGTTGTTTTTGAATCGAGTCGAAAATATTTTTATACCCACAAATGTACTTTCGAATATGATTTGAAGGTGAAAGTGGTATTAAAGTCTGTGAGTTCGCGCAACCTCTTTGAATGTCATAGTTTTTTGATGTAGTGAGCGCACCGGGAACGTGTGGGTTCTCGAGGTGCTACAAAACCACAATCAATCCATCACTTACCTGGCGTTCTCGAAATCTTTTCGTGCTACATAACTTCGTGCTCTAACTGGAATTCCTATAAAATTATACATCCATAAATTCCAACTCGTTCAATTCATAATTTCCTAACTTGAAAATCCTAACTCATACCAAAACTGAAACTATCCACTAAACCCTAAATTCTGCACAATTTCCAACCAACTTCTGGAACTCACAAATTCTCCAATACTCGTCCGAACTGGACAATACAAAGTACTACGGGTTCCTGAGGACGTCTAGTTTCCTATGATCTCATCCATTTCCTATTTGAACATCCATAACATGACTGAACGTGGCCGAACGGACACCATTACAAGATTCGTATATTCGGCCAATCAACCACCCAATCTTTCCCACCAATTCGCAAAATCTATTTCTATCTCTATCTTAAGCGCCAATATGCAGATAGAAATTGACTATACATTCAACTTCTCGCATTACCCTCCTAGGTTATTGCCAAATCCACCGATACAATTGCTACATCCATTTTTTTGTCGCTAAAACTGTAACATCCAGTATTTTCGTGGCACCAAATTTCGGGATGTTGGGATGTTAAACGGCGGGATTAGGGTCGGGTTGGAGAGTGGAGAATTTGTAAGGTTAGGTGGCGAATTATTTTGATGCTAATGATGGGGAGAAAATTTTTGGAATTCGACTGGAAATGGATTGATTAGCCGTTGAATTAAAGTATTAAAGTGTGAGGGTGAAATAGTAAATAGTTATTACTCTTATTAATATTATTTATAAATCAATAAATGTAACAGGGAGGGCGAAACGTAGCTCTCCCCTCCTCCGTTGTTTACTTTTCCTCCCAGCCGCGCGAAGAGGAATAGAGAGCGAAGCCCTCCCTCGGGTGACCTTTGCTGCATCGACGCCATTCCTCTGTTTTACTCTCCATTTTATCAGTTTAAAGTAAGTTCAAGTAGTTTATGGTGCAATGTTGGTTTACTGTTGGGGTTGAATAGAAATTTGATGGATAGGAGATTTGGTGTTTGAGAGTTAGAGTGTTTATTGAGTGTAATATCGGTTGTTGTGGGTTATTGAGGATAAATGTGATAGAGTGGTGAATGATGTACTGAGTTTTTGCGGAATGGCCGTGGAAGAGAGATTTTCACCCTAGGGCCTATTCCATTTTCTGGTTAATGCCTTAGCTGCGGTAAACAGTTTTAGATTCTGTTACGGTAGGTTAAACTAGGTTACGATTGTAGCGTTTGGCCGCTAGAATCGTTAAATTCTCATAACCGACGTAAAAGTTATGTGCGTCAGAAGATAAGTTGAATTTAGAGCCGAGATAGGTTGGTGAGCGATTTTGTCGAGTTTGTGGAGTGTTGTACTATTATGGTGATTTAAGTGCGTGAGTACAGTATTGAGATGAGTTTTGACGGGAAGATTGTTTTGTTGTAGGTTGAGCAGGTTTTGAGTAAGGCGAGTACCACGAAAAGCTAGGACGCCAGGTAAGTAGTGTATACATGCGTTTTGCCTATGTGGGCCTACATCAAGGAAAGTTAGGTTGTGTGGGTTGATTTTGATATGCGTGTGTATTGTTTGACATGCATCATGTTTTTGAAACGGGAACGAAAATTAATTTGTGCATAGATTTATGTGCAAGTGTGGAGTGCGAGGTGTGGTGTGGACGACAGATGTGTATGGGTAGCTAGGCCCCGTTGTTGGAGAAACTAGGATGGTGGCGACGTCCTAGGGTGTGGTGTGGCGAGTGCATCCAGCCTCACCGTAGAATGGCTACCTTGGTGTGCGTGTGTAGGTGTGCAACTACGGCCTCGTTACTAGAGAAACCAGAACGTTGTTACGTGTTAGGGGGTGTAATGTGGCAAGTGCGTCCAGCCTCACCCTGGAATGGTTGTGGTGTGCAAAGTGACGCGTGGGTACGGATTGATGGCCTCGTTGCTGTAGAAACTGGAACGATGACGACGCGACAGGGTGTGAGGTGGAGAGAGAGTACAGGCTCACCATGGGGCGGCCGTAACACGTGGCACATGTTGTGACAACATGAGCGAGAACGTAGAGACTGCATATGATAGGATTGCATTGTCGTTTTACATTTCATATTGCATTACTTACTGAGCGTTAGACTTATGTTATGTGTTCCGTGGTGTAGGTGCAGAGATCCTTGGATGTGAGTTGCCAATGCCTAGACAGGTTGAATAGGCAGTTGACGGCGTACTACCGTGTGCTGGCAGGTGGAGCTTGTCGCGGCGGTCTGACCTGTGGGTGAAGCCGGGAGGTAGGTTTCTAGGAGCTGTGACTTTTAGGTTGCTGATGTGAAGTGTCGACCGAATTACATAGGTGTCGACCGGTTAGTGTAAATTGGAGAACGAGTGTCGACCGCGATGTTCCACCGGGGCAGGCTGAGGGAAATGAGATGTCGATCGGCAACCGTGGGTGTCAACCGTTCAGTGTAAAGTTAGTGAGAGTGTCGACTGCGGGAGTCGACTAGTGCAGGCCGAGAGGGTCAAAGTGTCGACCTGCGTAAGTAAGTGTTGACCACTCGCCGAACTGAACGTAGACGTGTCAACCGGTGATTTCTAGTGTGGATCGATATGAAGACCCAAGGGCAACACGGTGTCGACCGGCGTTCGCCAGTGTCGACCTATGGAAACCAAAGACGACTTAGATGTCGACCGGCATTTACAAGTGTCGACCGGTCTCTGTATTTCTTTATTAAAAGATGAAGTTTATTTAAACCGATTTTAAGTGAGTTTTCCGCTGCGACTTTCTTAAATATTTTTGTGGGCGTCGTTTTAAGTCGAATAACTGAAAGTTTTAAATTTCATACGAATTTTGTCAGGGTGAGAAGCGAGTGTACGGTTGGCGACCTGGGTCCAGGGAAGCTCGAGGGCGTCAAAGATGTGGTATCGGAGCAGTGAACGTACCGGAAACGGGTAGGCTTTCGGGGCGTTAGAAAAACAACTAACTAGCTATACAAAACTAACTAAAACTTACTGTAATTTGAAAATTCATGGAAGAGTGGAGTAGGATCGTTGAGGGCTTCATGCGGGACAGGAGACGCTGCAGAGAAGGAGGAGAAGCTGAAGGGGTTGCACTGAAGAATAACACGGTAAGGTGTTTTAGTCTCTTTTCCTCTTTTCTATTTTGTTTTATTTTTTAATAATAATAACTTAATTAATGTTTGGCCACTAATACTTAACCGTTTAATAAATCTATTATACGATTCGATTTCGGTTGAATTATTAAATTTTTCTTTTTTCCATTAGCCTCCTCAAAACAATCTTTTACCTTGGGGCAGAACTTTTTTGTTCTCAATTTTGACCAAAACTCCACCGATTATCATTACAAAAATCTGAAATTAATTCATACGGAAATTCTTGGTGTTACAATATATGTAGTGACATAAAGTGATTGTATTTTATATAATATGATTATATAAGACTTAACCAGATGAAATTATATTGTTTTTATAATATATGTTAAATAAAAAATAATTAATTTTATCATAATGATTGTGATATATGTATGATCTTAATTCATTGTATTTAGTAGACTCCTAGTTCATTTTAATTTATTATTTGATTTACTCGGTAAAGTTTTGTATAAGTTACATTACATATATCTTGTATTTTGGGAATAAATTAAATGAATAGCTGTGAATTTTAACATTGATATAATGAAATCCATAATACACAATTTTTTTATTTGTTAGTTCAGGATTTGAATAATTAGCGCGCAATTCATAAATGTTAGGAATTAATTATTAAATTAATAACTAATGGTAGTCAAAGATAAACATGTAATATGAAATGTTAATGGATCTTATACCTAAATCTATTACGAATCTTAATGCACGATTAATACATATGTAATAACTATATCAATAGACATCACTTTGATTAAATATACTATATAGTTATAAGAGTGCAGCTATAACACCCAGAATTTTTTTTCGTTTCAGTTAATCTCAGTTGTTCGTGATTATAATCAACGGAGTAATGGTCGAAATTGTGGTAGGAAAATTTCTACTCTTAGGTAAAAGATCATTTTGACAGTATAACCGATTTAGTAAGTGGTTAAAGCTTGAGGGTGAAATAGTAATTATGATTGATTATATTTAATAATATAATTAATTTTATTAAAATAAAATAAAACAACAGTGGAGGATCGAAAATCTCCCCGTTTCTTCTTCTTCTCCCGCGTGAGCAGCTTGACGCTTTCTTCCGGCGGCGATTTCTTTTATACTCATCTGTTTTTTCAAATATACGGTAAGTTTTGGTTGGTTTTCAGTAGATAGCTAGTACTCGAGTCGTTTTGAATGATAAAAGTAGAGTTAGAGAGAGTTTTGGCTGAGCCCTAGAAGTGAGATACAAAATTTAGAAGGTTTAGTCGATTTTTGTACGTATGCTGATGTTTAAGCTAGTAATAGGAGTGGATCATAAGTTTTATGGTAAATATTGAAGGTGTAGATAACCGAATAACCCGAGTTACGGGATGGGTTCTGTTCGGCCAAGCTATAGGTAAGGGATTGAGAAATTGTATAGACCATTAGGAACTTGACGTCTTGAGTAGCCTGTATTATTTTGAATCGTCCCAATCAGAGTTGTATGGGCGGAGTTATGAATTTTTGAAAGATTAGTCGTAACGTTAGTTAGAATCTCAGTTTGGACTTAGTGAGGATTTAGTGGTTGATCCTTTTAAAGTTTTATGGAGTTAATGGAAATTAGAGCTAATAGATATGTGATTTTATAGGTTTTCCAGTTAGTGTACGAGATTTGGATTGATAGTGCTAAGGACAAGTAACGTAGTAGAAGTTTTGCATTCAGGCCTACATCACAGTTCATTAGGATGCATTGCACGTTTACTTTATGTTATGCTTTCATGGTTGTGTATCTTTGTTTTAAAGTAGGACATTAGACGAAAAAGAATTTTCATGTTTTTACGAAGCAAAACAGTAGGATGTATTGAGATGAACAAAATGAGAACCTACGTAAGAAGATAATGAAGCTGGGGTTGAGTGACTTCGTCCAGTGAGGTCGACCGGTTCAGTGAGGTGGACCGTAAAAAAGGTATTACTCTTACTCCGCTTTACATGGTGGCCTTGTCCAGTTAGGTGGACCGGTCCAGTGAAATGGGCTGTGATGTGTGTCACTTTACTAGATCAGGGTTGGCTTTGTCCAGTGAGGTGGACTATGGGGTCACCTCGGTCTAGCGCGTAAAAAAGAACCTAGTAGTAAGAAAATAAAAAAATATAAGAAATAGATGAAAACGAAAGTAGAGACGAAACTGTAGAAATTGCATGTGTTATGGGATGTTTGATTTTAGTGTGTTTTATGCGTTACTTATTTAGCATTTTGCTAATAGTTAAGTTCTGTGATGTAGGTGACGACGCAACAGCTAGTGAGTATCCCGATAATGCCTAGGACTATGAGGCAGTTGGAGAAAAACGCCAGTGGGATGACTGGACCAGCTGTTGAGGCGTTTAGACTATGGCGGGTGTAAGCATGGGTGGGGAGGTATTTTGAGTCGTACGTAGTTATTTTAATGTAAAATAGATATTTGAATTCGGGTTGAGTATTTTGACATGCGTAACAAGTTGTAAATTGAGACGAGAAGTGGATTTTTAAATTATAAACGTTCAGTCAAAATTTGTGTTGTGTTGTTGAATTCTGTTGAAGTTTCTGGGTGCAAAGTGTCGACCAAAGTCCATAGGTGTCGACCAGTCAATGTAAAATAGAGGGTTAGTGTCGACCGCGAGACTTGACCTGCGTAGGGCAGAGTCGAAGTAGGTGTCGACCCCTGGCTACAAGTGTCGACCGGTCCGTGTAAAATTGGCAGTACTGTCGACCGCGAGGGTCGACCTGCGCAGACAGAGAGGATCAAGGTGTCGACCTGCAACAGCGGGTGTCGACCCCTCTATAAAATGTGGGTAGAAGTGTCGACCGGTGTCCCTCGTGTCGACTGATAAAAGGACCCGAGAGATATGTAGTGTTGACCGGTGTTTGCCAGTGTCGACCGATGAAAACCTGAGACAATTTAAGTATCGACTGCCTCTTGTAGGTGTCGACTGGTTTTTTGATTTTTATGTTTAAAAAAAAAAAGTCGTTTTGAGTCGAAAAATAAAACTTCCCAATTTCTATGAAATATTTAGTAGAGGGTATAAGGGATAGTGACGAGTGGTAGTTGGTAGCGAACCGGGAATCATGGAGGATTTTTGGGTTGTTACAGTGTTGGCATCAGAGCCATTTGGTCAAAACGTTCAAACGATTACTCAACAACGACTATCGCCGCACGACGTGCTCCGATAATTGTAAGTGTTTAAGTTTATTGTTGTTTAGTAAATACTTATGAGCATAGTTGACCATTGTTTAGGAAAGAGAGTCAGAATGTCTAGACGACCAGGACGTCCCAAAGTGCCGAGAGAGACAGCCAAACCGAGAAGTGAGGACGATTCTGCGACGATTTGATAGTTAACAGAATTAGTAAATCGGCAATCTCAGCAGCTAGGAATGTTGCTGAACCAAAAAGTACAAGGAGGTGCAGGCCCTAGTTCTAGGCAGGACCAATCAGGTGACCGATGTCGGAGATTGTGGCCACCGACTTTCGAAGGACAAGTATCAGACTCGATGCCACCCGAGAAGTGGATCCGAGCAATACATAGCATGTTTAAACATGCAAAGGTGGAAGAGGAGGATAAAGTTATACTGGCCACCTATCATTTAGCAAAAGAGACCCGGTTTTGGTAGGAGTCTATAGAGGCCACCGTCGATACTTAGCACATGACTTGGGAAAAGTTCAAGAAGGCCTTTTGTGACAAGTATTTTAATAGTATGGTGCAGGCAACTAAGAGGATGGAGTTCTTACAGTTGAAGCAAACTACATCAGTGACATAGTACATCGAAGTAGGTGTCGACCCCTGGCTACAAGTGTCGACCGGTCCGTGTAAAATTAGCAGTACTGTCGACCGCGAGGGTCGACCTGCGCAGACAGAGAGGATCAAGGTGTCGACCTGCAACAGCGGGTGTCGACCCCTCTATAAAATGTGGGTAGAAGTGTCGACCGGTGTCCTTGGTGTCGACTGATAAAAGGACCCGAGAGATATGTAGTGTTGACCGGTGTTTGCCAGTGTCGACCGATGAAAACCTGAGACAATTTAAGTATCGACTGCCTCTTGTAGGTGTCGACTGGTTTTTTGATTTTTATGTTTAAAAAAAAAAACTCGTTTTGAGTCGAAAAATAAAACTTCCCAATTTCTAGGAAATATTTAGTAGAGGGTATAAGGGATAGTGACGAGTGGTAGTTGGTAGCGAACCGGGAATCATGGAGGATTTTTGGGTTGTTACAGTGTTGGCATCAGAGCCATTTGGTCAAAACGTTCAAACGATTACTCAACAACGACTATCGCCGCACGACGTGCTCTGATAATTGTAAGTGTTTAAGTTTATTGTTGTTTAGTAAATACTTATGAGCATAGTTGACCATTGTTTAGGAAACAGAGTCAGAATGTCTAGACGACCAGGACGTCCCAAAGTGCAGAGAGAGACAGCCAAACCGAGAAGTGAGGACGATTCTGCGACGATTTGATAGTTGACAGAATTAGTAAATCGGCAATCACAGCAGCTAGGAATGTTGCTGAACCAAAAAGTACAAGGAGGTGCAGGCCCTAGTTCTAATCAGGACCAATCAGGTGACCGATGTCGGAGATTGTGGCCACCGACTTTCGAAGGACAAGTATCAGACTCGATGCCAGCCGAGAAGTGGATCCGAGCAATACATAGCATGTTTAAACATGCAAAGGTGGAAGAGGAGGATAAAGTTATACTGGCCACTATCATTTAGCAAAAGAGACCCGATTTTTGTAGGAGTCTATAGAGGTCACCGTCGATACTTAGCACATGACTTGGGAAAAGTTCAAGAAGGCCTTTTGTGACAAGTATTTTAATAGTATGGTGCAGGCAACTAAGAGGATGGAGTTCTTACAGTTGAAGCAAACTACATCAGTGACATAGTACATCGAAGTAGGTGTCGACCCCTAGCTACAAGTGTCGACCGGTCCGTGTAAAATTGGCAGTACTGTCGACCGCGAGGGTCGACCTGCGCAGACAGAGAGGATCAAGGTATCGACCTGCAACAGCGGGTGTCGACCCCTCTATAAAATGTGGGTAGAAGTGTCGACCGGTGTCCTTGGTGTCGACTGATAAAAGGACCCGAGAGATATGTAGTGTTGACCGGTGTTTGCCAGTGTCGACCGATGAAAACCTGAGACAATTTAAGTATCGACTGCCTCTTGTAGGTGTCGACTAGTTTTTTGATTTTTATGTTTAAAAAAAAAAAGTCGTTTTGAGTCGAAAAATAAAACTTCCCAATTTCTAGGAAATATTTAGTAGAGGGTATAAGGGATAGTGACGGGTGGTAGTTGGTAGCGAACCGGGAATCATGGAGGATTTTTGGGTTGTTACAGTGTTGGCATCAGAGCCATTTGGTCAAAACGTTCAAACGATTACTCAACAACGACTATCGCCGCACGACGTGCTCCGATAATTGTAAGTGTTTAAGTTTATTGTTGTTTAGTAAATACTTATGAGCATAGTTGACCATTGTTTAGGAAAGAGAGTCAGAATGTCTAGACGACCAGGACGTCCCAAAGTGCCGAGAGAGACAGCCAAACCGAGAAGTGAGGACGATTCTGCGACGATTTGATAGTTGACAGAATTAGTAAATCGGCAATCTCAGCAGCTAGGAATGTTGCTGAACCAAAAAGTACAAGGAGGTGCAGGCCCTAGTTCTAGTCAGGACTAATCAGGTGACCGATGTCGGAGATTGTGGCCACCGACTTTCGAAGGACAAGTATCAGACTCGATGCTAGCCGAGAAGTGGATCCGAGCAATACATAGCATGTTTAAACATGCAAAGGTAGAAGAGGAGGATAAAGTTATACTGGCCACCTATCATTTAGCAAAAGAGACCCGATTTTGGTAGGAGTCTATAGAGGCCACCGTCGATACTTAGCACATGACTTGGGAAAAGTTCAAGAAGGCCTTTTGTGACAAGTATTTTAATAGTATGGTGCAGGCAACTAAGAGGATGGAGTTCTTACAGTTGAAGAAAACTACATCAGTGACATAGTACATCGAAGTAGGTGTCGACCCCTGGCTACAAGTGTCGACCGGTCCGTGTAAAATTGGCAGTACTGTCGACCGCGAGGGTCGACCTGCGCAGACAGAGAGGATCAAGGTGTCGACCTGCAACAGCGGGTGTCGACCCCTCTATAAAATGTGGGTAGAAGTGTCGACCGGTGTCCCTGGTGTCGACTGATAAAAAGACCCGAGAGATATGTAGTGTTGACCGGTGTTTGCCAGTGTCGACCGATGAAAACCTGAGACAATTTTAAGTATCGACTGCCTCTTGTAGGTGTCGACTGGTTTTTTGATTTTTATGTTTAAAAAAAAAAACTCGTTTTGAGTCGAAAAATAAAACTTCCCAATTTCTAGGAAATATTTAGTAGAGGGTATAAGGGATAGTGACGCGTGGTAGTTGGTAGCGAACCGGGAATCATGGAGGATTTTTGGGTTGTTACAGTGTTGGCATCAGAGCCATTTGGTCAAAACGTTCAAACGATTACTCAACAACAACTATCGCCGCACGACGTGCTCCGATAATTGTAAGTGTTTAAGTTTATTGTTGTTTAGTAAATACTTATGAGCATAGTTGACTATTGTTTAGGAAAGAGAGTCAGAATGTCTAGACGACCAGGACGTCCCAAAGTGCCGAGAGAGACAGCCAAACCGAGAAGTGAGGACGATTCTACGACGATTTGATAGTTGACAGAATTAGTAAATCGGCAATCTCAGCAGCTAGGAATATTGCTGAACCAAAAAGTACAAGGAGGTGCAGGCCCTAGTTCTAGGCAGGACTAATCAGGTGACCGATGTCGGAGATTGTGGCCACCGACTTTCGAAGGACAAGTATCAGACTCGATGCCAGCCGAGAAGTGGATCCGAGCAATACATAGCATGTTTAAACATGCAAAGGTGGAAGAGGAGGATAAAGTTATACTGGCCACCTATCATTTAGCAAAAGAGACCCGGTTTTGGTAGGAGTCTATAGAGGCCACTGTCGATACTTAGCACATGACTTGGGAAAAGTTCAAGAAGGCCTTTTGTGACAAGTATTTTAATAGTATGGTGCAGGCAACTAAGAGGATGGAGTTCTTACAGTTGAAGCAAACTACATCAGTGACATAGTACAACCGGCGATTCGAGTCCTTGTCCCGGTTTGCGAGCAATTTTGTAAGCCGGAATGAGGATAAAGTGTTTTAATTTGTACAAGGTTTGAGGCTAGAAATATACAAAGATGTGAAAATAGCGGGCATACGAGATGTGCCTTACTTCGAGGTGGTGGCTAAGGCATTGGAGGTAGAGGAAACCGAGATGAAATATTTCAGACAAAGGGAGCCTTGCAGGTGATCCTTAAGAGAAGTCGCGCCACAACAGAGCAGAAATTTCTCCCAGCCCCCATAACAGAGAGGCACAAAAAAATTTAGCGCGGGTTCTAGCAGCCAGGGAACTAGCAAAAGGTCGTAAAGACCGGTACAGTACCCCCGGTGCCCCAAATGTATGAAGTATCATCCAGGAGAGTGCAGATGGAACTCTGAAAAGTGCTACAACTGCAATGAAGCTGGACATGTGGCCAAAGACTACCCGAAGCTTCGCGTTGTACGATGTTTTAATTGTAACGAGGTGGGCCACATCAGCAAAGACTATCTAGCTTTGAAGAAGGGTCCGACGAGCACAGTACCAAGAGTATTCGCCATGATCAAGTAGGGCGAGGATGACCAGCCAGCCGTAGTGTCAGGTACTATATTGGTAAACAGTGTACCTGCTTATAAATTGATTGATTCGGGTGCAACACATTCGTTTATTGGGCTACATTCGTGGTTACGTTGGATATATGGCCTGTATCAACTGACTATGGTTATGTGGTAATGTTGCCTTCTGGTGAGCGTATGCACTTAAATTAAGTAGTGCTTGATAGCGTAGTGTCGGTGGGAAGCAAGAATTTATTAGCCGATCTCATTATTATGGAAATAACGGGATATGACATGATACTGGGAATGGATTGGTTGTTCAAGCACTATGCCACGATTGACTGTAAAGGGGGCGCGGTGAACTTCCAACTGGCAGATGGTGAGAAGCATACTTTTCAAGCCGCAAAGAATGTCTGGAAGATATCTGTGATGGCGCCTGTCAGTGCTCTTAAATTTTTAACTTGTGAGTATTTTGGTTTTCTTGCCAGTGTTATGGATTTGCAGATTTCCAAGGATTTGAGACCGCATGATCCTTTAATTGTTCAATACTTCTCTGAAGTTTTCTTAGATGATTTACCTGGTTTGCCTCCGGAGCGGGAAATAAAGTTTGCAATAGACGTGTATCCAATAGTTGAGCCAGTGTCAAATAATCCCTACAGATTGGCGCCAGCAGAGTTGAATGAGTTGAAAAAGCAATTAGAAGAATTGGTAGAGAAAGGGTTTATACGCCTTATCTTTTCACAGTGGGGCACGCCGATTCTTTTTATTAAAAAGAAGTACTGGTCGTTACGCATGTGCATCGACTACAAGGAGTTGAATAAGCTAACGATTAAGAATAAGTACCCTCTGCCAAGAATAGACGATTTATTTGATCAACTACAAGGTGCGCGTGTGTTTTCGAAGATTAACCTGAGATCGGGTTATTATCAGTTGAAGGTCAGACCAGAAGATATTCCGAATACGACTTTTCTGACGAGGTATGGACATTATGAGTTCCTGGTGATGTCTTTTGAACTAACAAATGCTCCAGCAGCTTTTATGGGCCTGATGAACAGGGTGTTCCACGATTATCTTGAAAAATTCGTCATAGTGTTTAACGGCTAATTGTTCTCGGATAGCACCCGCTCCTGTCGAAATTTCTCGATTTTGAAATGTATCGAAGCCTATCGATGATATTTTAGTGTACTCTCGAAGCAAGGAGGAGCATAAGGAATACTTGAAATTGGTGCTAGAAACTCTGAAGCGACACCAACTTTATGCAAAGTTTTCAAAGTGTGAATTCTGGCTGGATAGAATCCATTTTCTTGGTCATGTCATCTCAAGCGATGGAATAGCGGTTGATCCAGCAAAGATCCAGGTAGTTAGGGAGTGGCCACAGCCGAAGAATGTTACGGAGATACAGAGTTTTCTCAAGTTAGCGGGGTATTACAGGAGATTCATTGAGGGATTTTCAAAGATTGCGGTGCCCCTGACCCGGTTAACAAGGAGAAGTGTGAAATATCTGTGTTCTTAGGATTGTGAGCATAGTTTCCAGATGTTGAAGTAGAGATTAACTACTGCTCCAATCCTGAAGCTTCCTACCAAGGACGCGAAGTTTAGTATTTACTGCAACGCTTCAAAGGTAGGACTGGGATGTGTATTAATGCAGGAAGGGAAGGTGATAGCATATGCCTCTAGACAATTGAAAGCTTATGAGCAGAATTACCCAACGCACGACCTGGAGCTAGCTGCGGTAGTTTTTGCGCTGAAAATTTGGAGGCATTATCTATATGGACAGCAGTGTGAGGTATATTCCGATCACAAAAGCTTGAAGTATATTTTTACTCAGAAGAAGCTAAACATGCGACAGTGGCGATTCTTATAATTTGTGAAGGATTATGATCTCGAGATTAACTACCATCCCGGCAAGGTGAACGTAGTAGCCGATGCTTTGAGCAGAGTGACGGCATCTAATACGGCTATGACTTCAGGCATACCTGTGGCTTTGGATGCGAAGTTTTGGAAGTTCGAATTAGAGGTGGTGTCGAACGTATCGGCCATGCTATCGACTATGTTTCTACAGCCCACTATTTTGGAGAAGATTAAGCAGGCCCAGAAGGACAGCACTAAATGCAAAGATATTAAGTCAAGCATGGCTTCCAACGACAGGTCAGATTTTAGTTATTCGGACGATGGAATTCTTAAGTTTCGAAATAGGTGGTTCGTTACGAATAATGAAGAACTACAGAAGGAAATATTTGCTGAAACTTACTCCTCGAGATTTTCTGTGCATCCAGGGAGCACGAATATGTACAGGGACCTCAAACAGCATTACTAGTGGCCTAATATGAAGAGAATGGTGGCGAAGTACGTAGAGGCGTGTTTGATCTGCCAGCAGGTTAAGGCTGAGAATCAGATACCGGCAGGCAAATTACAGACATTGCCGAAACCTGAATGGAAATGGGAGCAAATAGTGATGGACTTTGTTGTAGTGCCGCCTTGGACGACAAGGGGCTATGACGGAATATGGGTGATAGTGGACAGGTTAACCAAATCAGCCTATTTTCTGTTAGTGAAGATAACGTATTCTATGGATCACTTCGCCAAACTATATATTCAGAAGATCGTGCGATTGCATGGAGTTGCAACTTCAATTGTATCAGACAGGGACCCTAGATTTACATCGAAGTTCTAGAAGAGTTTGCACAAGGCCATGAGTACGCAGCTCAATTTTAGCACAGCGTTTCATCCTCAGACGGATGGACAATCTAAGAGGATTATTCAGACGCTGGAGGATATGATTCGAGCTTGTGTACTGGAGTTTCAAGGATCATGGAGCAGATATCTGCCGTTGGTAGAATTTTGTTATAATAACAGTTTCCAGGCCATGATAGGTATGGCTCCATACGAGGCCCTTTACGGAAGAAAGTGTAGGTCACCACTTTATTGGGATGAAGTTGGTGAGGCGAGTCTAGTAGGTCCAGATATTTTGCAGCAGACAGTAGAGAAAGTTGCATTTATTCGGCAGCGTATCTTAACAGCGTAGAGCCGACAGAAGAGTTATGCAGATCGTCGAAGAAGAGAGCTAGAATTTAAAGTGAATGATGAAGTTTTCTTGAAGATCTCTCTGTTCAAGGGAGTTGTGAGATTCGAAAAGAGGGGCAAGCTAAATCCAAGATACATTGGACCATTTACTATTACGAAGATAGTTGGAAAAACAGCTTACAAGTTGCAATTGACAACCTCGATGGATGGGATTCACAATGTATTCCACGTGCTGAGAAAGTGTATACGAGATCCTTCTCATGTGGTGGAACGGTGAGATGTGGAGGTTCAACCTACATTAACGTATGAAGAGAGGCCAGTGGAGATTTTAGTTTATGCAGTGAAGACTATACGCAAAAAGGAGATTCCCCTGGTGAAAGTTTTATGACGCAACCATAGTGTAGAAGAGGCAACTTGGGAGCGGCAGCAGTACATGATGAGCCGATTCCCATAACTGTTAAGGTAACAAAATTTTGGGGACAAAATTTTTTTAAGTAGGGCGAAATGTAACACCAAGAATTTTTTTTCGTTTAAGTTAATCTCGGCTGTACGTGATTATAATCGACGGCGTAATGGTTAGAATTATGGGCGAAAAATTTCTACTCCTAGGTAAAAGATCATTTTGAGACTAATGGAGCGTAGAAAAATTTAAGAATGCAGTCGGAGTTGGACGGTATAACCGATTTAGTAAGGCGTTAAGTGTTGAAGGCGAAATAGTAATTAGTATTGATTATATTTAATAATATAATTAATTTTGTTAAAATGTAAGAAAAAGACGAAAATGAAACTAGAGACGAAACTGTAGAAATTGCATGTGTTAGGAGATGTTTGATTTCAGTTTGTTTTATGCGTTACTTATTTAGCAATAGGCTAATAGTTGAGTTCTTTGATGTAGGTGACGACGTAACAGCTAGTGAGTATCCCGAGCATGCCTAGAACTATTAGGCAGTTGGAGGAGAACGCCCATGGGACGACTAGGCCAGCTGTTGAGGCGTTTTGACTATGGCGGGTGTAAACATGGGTGGTGAGGTATTTTGAGTCGTACACGGTTATTTTAATGTAGAAGAGAGATTTGAATTTGGGTTGAGTATTTTGGCGTGCATAACAGGTTGTAAATTGAGTCGAGAAGTAGATTTATGAATTTTAAACGTTTAGTCAAAATTTGTGTTGTTTTGTTGAATTCAGTTGAAGTTTCTGAATGCAAAGTGTCGACCAAAGTCCATATGTGTCGACCTGTCAGTGTAAAATAGAGGGTTAGTTTCGACCGCGAGACTCGACCTGCACAAGGCAGAGTCGAAGTAGGTGTCGACCCCTGGCTACAAGTATCGACCGGTCCGTGTAAAATTGGCAGTGGTGTCGACCGCGAGCGTCCACATGTGTGGACATAGAGGATCAAGGTGTCGACCTGTAACAGCAGGTGTCGACCCCTCTCTAAATTTGGGGTAGAAGTGTCGACCGATATCCCTGGTGTCGACCGATGAAAGGATCCGAGAGATATCTAGTGTTGACCGGTGTTTGCCAGTGTTGACCCATGGAAACCTCAGACAATTTAAATGTCGACCGCCTTTTGCAGGTGTTGACCGGTCTCTAGACTTTTGTGTTTAAAAAATATAAAAATAAAAATAAAAGAGTCGTTTTGAGTCGAAAAATAAAGCTTCCCAATTTCTAGGAAATATTTAGTACAGGGTATGAGGGATAGTGACGAGTAGTAGTTGGTAACGAATCGGGAATAATGGAGGATTTTCAAGTTGTTACAGCAGCTCTTGGCATTTAGTGAAATTATTATAGAGTTAATAATTGTATTATTTAATATAAATAGTTTATATTAATTTACAAATATTATTGGAGCTTAGAACTATAAATCCATCAGTTCTTCTGTCATCTTATATCAATATTTAATTTATATGTTATAAGAATAAATATATAAATAATTAATTATGATTAATTATTTATAGACATTCAAATGAATATATTTTGATTCAAAATATATAAATAGTTTTTATATATTGAATTTTAAAAAAAATCTCATTTGATGAGATTATTTTAAAAAGATTTGAATTAAATTTGAAGAACATCATCAGATGAGATTTGATTTTCAAATTTAAATTGAAGTTGATTATTCAATAAATTATCAAACCAGATTTTTGAAATTTAAATATAAGTATATCTGAAAAATGTGATCAGATTAAATTTGATCTACGATTGACTTATAGTTTTTTGATTGGTTAAAACTAGATCTGAAAAATCTCATAAGATGATATTATCTTGCAAATTGTTTTCAAAAATATATTATAAAAACTTTTTTTACATTATATAATTAATCGATAAATTGATTTATTGGATAAATCAACTGTTAATCAAATTAGATTTGATTAGATCAGATTTATTTTTTAAAAATTAGTTTTTATTAAAATAAATCTGAAAATTAGTTTTTAAAAT